>JAYRBW010073428.1:0-25825 GCA_036023295.1 Invenusta paracnida
ATTTGGCGCAAAGAGTTTTGTTTAAATAGTCAAAAAGACGCGCGCGTCTCTTAAATACTGTTACAGCCGTCTCATTGGCTGGTGCTTGCTCGATTCTGATTGGACGAGAGGTTCGCTGGTGAGGTGCGTGGGTTATGTGCGTGCACCCCCCCCCCACCTTTCCCCATGTCTTTGTTCTCCAAACGCACCTACCCTACTACTCTTATTTAAATATATGAACATTTATTTTGTTGTATAAATTTATGAACAGTATGTCAATATTGTTTTCAATAGTGTTTCCTCTTTGATAATAACTATATAAACGACAAAAAATCCCTTGCCGAGGTAACATAGTGTATTAGGTAATATGCCACATGTTTCGAACGTATAGTTTATTATCAAGCAACAAGTAAGTTAAAATTGTGGGAATAGATATGAAATAGTATACAATTGAGAGATTCCGTGTATGTGATATAATATCTGAAATACACATATATGTAGAGAGATGTACCACTATTTAAACTAAGTTTTCCAAAATGTTCACTCAAATGTTGCTTGATAAAGAACTATACAATAAAAACATGCTACCTATTTTTACTTAGTATAATATGCTACCTTGAAAATGTTTTTTTGTTTACTTAATCGTAATTGCTTTGTATGAAGCTTATATTAGTTAGACTACACATTTTTATTAAACTTATATTTACTTTCTCTTTACAAGTCAACGATATTATTTATACAGCATTTAAATAAATGTTTATATCATATAAATTATATAATGATATATATCTTAAATATATAAACTAAGTATATATAACATTTTAATAATACAGGTTAAATACTTTGTTTAAAATACCGAAAAACAAAATAATCTATCTTTTCAAGTTGAAGAAATGGCAGTAAATATTATGCTCTCCTTATGTATACACCCAGTTATTCTGAATTGATTGTGTATCTTGTATTTTATGAGAAATGGCCTTAAAATAAGTTAAATATATGATTAAAACTTTCAGTTTCGAATTATTTGTAATCCACTTTAATCCACTTTACATTTAAGGTACTTTATATTGTTCACCAAACCAATACACACTTGTGTGAATTACCACTCCCCCCCCCACTCCTCCCCTCTAAAATATCAATGTTGAAACTAAACGAAATATTAAATTAAACTTTATTTATACACTATTTTATTATCTTAAAAATGCGCAATAACTAATATAATATATTATGTTATGATATCCGCTTTTATCAATTATCAAGACATGTTTACCAATAATTAACACGTTTTTGATCGATATATCAGCTGGCTTGCAAAAATCGTAGCTGCCTACCAGAAAAAGATGAGTATTCAGAGAATGTGAAGGATTGGTTGTTGATGGCAAATAAACATTTGTTGGCAGAATAATTAACAGCTATATTGGTAATTTATCTACATGCCTGTATTTTAATTGTTTCGTTTTATAAAGACTAACCCTTCCTTTGAAGCTGCAATTTGTAATATGACTCACATAGACACATTGCAAAAATGATTAAAATCTGTGTCTTATTAACATTAATAGATTCATATCACATAAAATTGTACATTGTGAATGGCATAGGCACAATCAATCAAATGCGAATAATAGATTTGTAAAATATTTTTGTACCAAAACTAAAATACAATGAGGTGTTTTAAATGCACAAAAGTCATTCATGCTTCAAATTTATGACATCAATTTCCTATACTCAGTACTTGTTATTTACTATTAATTATTATACATAACCAACCTACTTATGTAAATGTAAATATTAATTTGATTTATTGGACAAAAAATTATTTATTTTACAATAATTCAAATAAAATTAAATGTGTTCAACATAATTTGACATATATACTAATTCAAAATCCTACTATCGGATCAATATCTAGATGCTAAATTCCTCCTATGAGAAACAAATTTGGTAAAGAAGGAGAACTTTAATATTTCCTAGTACTTTCACCTTTTCAGTTCAAATGACATCATCTAAAAAATTGGAGGCTGTAGTGCATTGATTTTCTAGTAATGGTAGAGAATTCGTCTGTGAGAGAATTTCGTTCGAGAATCTGTTAGAGAATTCCATGTATAAATACTGGGAGCTTTTAGTTCATCATTGAACCTGTTGTTTCTAAAATCTTACCAACGTTTCCATATATTGTGCAATGCTGTCACATTATTCTTTGTCATTTTGAAAAGTAACAGAACTCTACAGATGCTCAATAGCGTTAACCAAATCACAGTTTTCTCTTGAAGATCATCCAAGAAAAAGGCGCATATCGGTCCACTTTCCCGGTTTAATACTCTGGGAAACTCCAATAAAATCTCTTCCTCAGGTAATTGCTGGACAGTCGATGACACACCTCATATATGGTGACAGTTGTGTATATGGAGTGACATGGGGTACTTTATTATGCAAGATATATGCGTCGTCGTTTCCTTTTATTTATCAAATTAAAACAAACATCTTTAGATACATTATAAGCGATTTCATATCCGTTTAAAGCACACTTATTGTTGTAAAACCTTTCATTTCCAAGATACCATTTCTTTTTGAGTTGGAAGCGGTCTTTGAGCTGGATAAATTATAATATCAATTACAGACATGAATGTGTTAGACGCAATACCAGTTTAACCCAGGAGTAACTAGTTCGGATTTGAACCTGCAATCTCTAGATTGAGAAGCAGACGTGCTTTCCATTTGAAGGAACGTTAAGGTCCAAGGTTACTCCTGGGTTTAGCTGATATTGTGTCTAACACATCCATGTCTATAATTAGTATTACAATTTCTTTAGTGATGACGTAATATATGACAATATGTCATACCTGAGCATCCAATCGATATATAAGACAAATAATTTTAAATACAAGATGGTCAACTTTTTATCTATTGATGATGTATCTCTGTAGACCATAAAACCTTTCGTTTTTGAGTCATTGGAAATGTTTGTATAATTAACAGTCAATTTGAATTTTATAGATTAAAGTACCCCAAAATGGGTTCGATCGTTGTTTACTCGGACAAAATTGTTAGGTATACTGCCATCTACAAAAAATTTCAAAAGAAAAACTTTTGAAAAAAACTCAATATGACTGGTATCTGGAGTCAGTCTGATAAACTGCAAAACATTATATATACAACGTTATTAAGAACTCACTATTTTACTTCTCATTTTTCTGTATTCCTTTTTTTTACTTTTTTTATGAACTTTTACTTCCTATGCTACGGAAAAATATATAAATATTTTAATCTATTATATATAATATCTATATCGTAATGGTTGCGTACTTATTTATATAAATATAAGTTTAATATTCATTACATTTACATACACACATGCATCTTTTGCAATAACAATACCTAATTGAAATATTAATATTAACCTACATATAATATAACTAAATATTATATTTATTGTATTATGAACATGTTTTGTAATATATATACATATATGTTTATCCACATATATATATATGTATATACACGATATAAATATTTCTTTAATAAAGGAAATTCTTTAATAAGTACATTTCTTGGGCAGATATTACTTCATTTATCAATTTATATTTTATTATTTAACTGATTAACATGTATGTATTTATTGTATTTTATTTTATTTTGTGCAAAATTTTTTCATAATTTTTCTTTTCTCGTTATGATACCTAACTAAGTCAAAATAAAAAAATCAATATATAGAACAAATTATCATTTACTAACTATAGATACATTCATTATTATGATATAAAATTTGAATATGAAAAATGTGCATGTAATCGATTATTAACCCTATGAATCAAGAAAAGGGTGTAAAATGTAAAAGGTATAACATTTTTAGTTTAACTAAGTGGGTTGTAAAGCCAGCAAGTTTATTGTTACACAAGCATTTTCTCCCTTTTAAGCTATCATATATTCTAGTAATAATTTTCTGTAAAATGTATTTCTTTTAAAATTTAAAGGACATTTCCACAATATTAATATATTACAAGTTTATTTAAATCAAAATGGTAACTTGCACAAATCCAGAATGTGAACCGCTAGGGCAATTGTCGTTTATTTAAGTGATACTGATAATTTATTTGAAATTTTAAAGCTAAGAACTTAAAATTAATATTAATACACCGACAATTTATGTTTTAAGTGTCAATTGGTATAATGGGTAATCTCTAAACGACTATTAGAGATGATCAGATATTAAGATGGTAAACTAACTATGTATTATATTTGCAAATAATCTCTCTTATTCATACACTACTTTTCTATAAGCTTTGTTTACAATATAATATCTGATCATCATTTCATCTAATAAGCTTTATATTGCTCAATTCTACGAAACATTCATCAGAAAAATGCCATACAATAAAAATGTATTCTTAAGTATTTAAATGTATTTACAAATTCCTTTATATATATCTAAAAATATTCGTATTATCAAGTATTGTCAATTATATATTAATTTAAAAACTGATGTTATGATACGATACTAATTTAATTCTCGTACTTGTCTGTTTGTTATTAATTAATATATAATCTGCCATATCTGTATTATAAATGACTTATTTAATTTAATTTAATTTAGTTTTATTTATTTAAATAGCTCTGAAATAGTTTACAAAATATACTTTTAACAATTTTATACAGTTTTCCACTGTGATATTGTGGCTGCTAACTTATAATAATTTACGCATACAAATCTTTCATTATTATTCAATAGGAAGGATAGAAGGAAAATGACACCACTTCTTACAAATCTTGAATAGTATTTAAAATGTAGGTATGTGTATGCATTACATACCATAAGTTTTATTTAACTTCACTTGTAATAATAATTAGCATCAAGAATCTTTTTCAAAATAGTGACGGTATAGATTTGGCATTTGATTATTTTGGTGATTCATTTTGTATAACTTACGTACATTAATGTAGTACAAGTACGTTATACTTTCTTGTTTAAATTGATAGAATATTATGAATTGATCGAAGACATACGAGAAAATTGATCAAATAAAATGCAACTTAACAATTTTATTCATCTAATTAATTTAATTTTGATTCATGAGTTATGCCTATATATGGTCGGTGTATTTATTTATTAAACTAGAAAACAAAACTTATAATAGTTAGTATAATAAATAAGCAAAATTGAGATTCTCCTTCTGACAAAATAATCAAACAATCAGAATCAGTTTTACAAATTCAGAAATAGAACAACTGAATTGTGTCGAAATAAAAGACTGATCGATAGAAAGTAAACAATAGAATAGCATAAACAATGGACAATAAGTGCCTTCTCAAGTAGAAATCTCGTATATCTGTTTTTATTTCATACACAAACAATTCTACGCGAAAACCATAGAGAAAATTTGTACGTTTTCCTAATTATCAGAGAAATATTTCTCACTATGATCAAAAGGTATTTTAATAAGGATTTTAAAAGAAGCTTATCAATTAAATCTAATTTTGATAATTAATGAAAAAGGACAATTCCCATGATATAATCCTTTTAATGAAAAAATTTGTGATAACATAGAATACATTACTCGAAGTTTGCTTTTATATACATAAATAAGAAAAATAGCATGCATATGTTATTTTACGTCAGCTAAATGCAAATGATATTCTGTTTACTGAAGTCATATTTACTTTAAAAAACGAGAAAAGATAAAAATTATTCCACATTTGGATAAACATCTAAAAATTAATATATATTGTTTGTATATAGAAAAGATAAGCTTAGAGAGAAAATATAATAAAGTATACGTCGATTTTATATCACACCACTTATCAACATAAGTTACTGTCAAATGCGATAACTGTAAGTAACGTAAAATAAAACTATTAATATGAAATTTAAAATAAGATATATTATAATTGTAACAAGTCTGTCAACTTATTACAAGTTAAACACGAGATTAAAATTAGATAATTAAATTTTTTGCATATATTAAAATCTGTTCATTAAATCACATTATAGGTTTTCTCGATTCATTAAAGCGACACATTTAACAAATCCCAGAATTTTATTTCACAGTAGAAGTCATAATAATAAATAGAACATATATATGTGCATAAAGGATTTTTCGAATTATTATTTGTATCTAAAAGGCATTGTTTATTATTTCCAAAATGTAAGGCTATAATTAATCATGACGATAGAAAATAAATAATAAAATCAGTGCAAAAAGATAATACAAGCTCAATTGTTTGAATTAATAACAAAACTAAACCATCACAAAAATACAGTACATCTTCTGTATCCTTTGCTGCATTTTTAATATTAATTGTAAAACTATAAATCAAATCAGACATATAAATAACATGTTAATTATGTATACATGAGGTCCATATATATGCACAGTCCATATTTTTTATTTCCGTGTCAATGTTTAAAGTACATTCTCTGTGAAAATATTTTTGCCAACTAATTTTGCTTCCCATTTGTGTTAACTAAAGAAAATTGAATCCTCATTTTATTACTAAATTGTGCAGAATTAATCTGAATCTTTTTATTACTGAGCAAAATAATAAATATATATTTCGTCGATAATAATAATAATATTATCTTTATTGTAATAAACAAAAGGCGAGTACAGGTACGATACACATTGACGTACTGCCAGCTTAAACAAAAACATGTCGGTTGCATTTAAGTAGTAAATATAAACATTAATTATAAGGATGTTAACAGATGCACAGTACAGAATTAATATTGCAACCGTAAAAAAAGCACTAACAATGTAATTCATAAAAATACCAAAACGTACTTAATTAACCGCTCTTCTTTTCAAATACGTTATAAGATCTAGATCTAGATTTAGTATTTTATTTACTACAATAATTATAAATATTTATGGTTGAATTTATTCATAAAAGGGAATAAATCAAGTTAGAATCGTGTGCATTTTACTCTAAAGGGTAGATTGTTTGAGTCTGGAAAAGTACTGCCGTCTATATTATTTATGTATATATTATTGCCCACAAAAAGGTAGAACGCTGGATAAACATAAATTAATTGTACAATTTAGGAAACAAGCATACACGTAGAAGAAGAGTGTTGTTATGTGTTGTTCTCTTATGTGTTGTTCCCTTTTGTGTTGTTACCATTCATATACCCTTTATCCTTCGATTATTTACAGACAGTATATATTGCGTATCATGACATTTACCATTATTCTAAATTTTCTTGTAGTGCACAATTGGTAATGGTATTTATATTTCTTACGTCTTGACATATTGACCATTTATTTGTAATTTATTAACTTCTTTCTTCACTTGTGTTATCTAACATAATATTTATTGTCATTTTTGTTTGTGTCTTTCCTTGCTAGCGATCTGAGTATCCCTTTTTAATCGATTTGAAATTATAAATCATCGTTTAATAGCAGTAGTTTAAACAACACAGTTAAATATTTGATCTATCTTTCAAACCGATTGTCTTAATTATTAATTGTAGCATCCAAAATAATAAAAATAAAATAAAAACTTAACCATTAAATTTTTTAAAACATGCGATCATTTTAAGAATAATTGTTGACATTATGAAAAAATATATAAGTAGGTATGAAAATTTTAACTAAATAATATATATATATATAATTATTAAGTTTCAGAAATAACATATTTTTAAATACTTTCTATTTAAAATTATGTGAATCAAATACAATTATCGCATGAATGTACCGAACTAACTGATTGGCAGTACCCACAGATACCACCAAAGTACAGAAGTGCCAGTATTAATTTATATTGCATATATTAAATATTAAAAAATATAAATGTCATAACATGTACTTGTTAGAATTGCTAATTTAAAAATTGCATCTAATAAAATTACGTATTTCATGCTGCTTAAATAGGTATAATAATGCTAAATATCTAAATTATTTTATACCTTGATTCTTCCTTATCAAAAATAAATTCACCAAATGTAATCTATTAAATTTAAATGTAAATATAAAGATCAAAACAGAATTCTATCTAGAACAATAAAATACATAAAAATAAAACATTTGTTGAATACAAGTAGTAGTCAGGAATCTTCTTACCTCAAGTTTAGAATAGAACTCATTGTTGATAGATGAGACTTTTAGAATGATTACACAACCAAGCTGATTTGAGGGAACTGGGTATTCCCATTAAAATGTTAGGCTTTATATCATCAATTCATTTTGTATAAACCGCTTGTAATATTTACTAAATTCTGATTGGCTAAATAGGAGACAAAATAATTTTGCGAAAATTCCATAGCTAACGAATAGGTAAGGGCGTTAAAATTAAGTGAGAAAAAGAATACATATAGGTATATAATATGTTTTCTACGTGCATTAAAGATTTTATTTGAAATTATACAATACATTTATTGTTCAAGTACTTATTGTTCAAATTATTTATTTGACTATTTAAATTATTTTTTAATTATCCAAAAATTATTCAATGGTGAAAATAAAACGAAGTGTACACACTTCCATTAAGGAAAATCCATGTTAGCACTCTATTTTCATAATTGAGATAATGGATGGGTTCTCTTAAATTAAAGTAATATGAAATAAAGAGAATACTAATGTTCCCCTTTTAGAATAAAGAGAATGCACAAAGAGTAACATATATCAAATATATATATTTTATGCTAAAGGCACAAATTCTCAAAGCAATTTCAAAATAACACCTCAATGATAACATCTAAAAATTAAACCTCCCTTATCTTCTCCGCTCGAAATATCTGCTCTTTGAGATTTTAACATCATAAATTTCCACGGTATTTATGGCGTGTCTATCGTGATAAAAGTTTTATGTTTATATGTATGAATAAACCCCCTAGAGAATTATCTACGGTTAATACAATCCATTTACGACGAGCATATGTGCATAAATACTGTTCACATAGTTAAACCAAAGTTACGTTCTTTTAAAAAACCAACTTCATCTAGTTCAATATGATATGTATGATAGATTTTTTACTTTTAAATTGACATCAAAATGTCTTGAATATTATATTTAAAAAAATATAAAGGGCGTATATTTTCTACCTAATTCATATTTTCACCAAATGTTTTGATAAAATTATTTAAAGCAATATAGGTATAGGTATACAATTTATGGCCATATAATTGTTTCGTCACATCTTTATGATTTTATATTATTAATTTTGTGTGCATTATAAAATTGATGACTTTCATATTAATTAAATATACATTGTTTCTTAAAATATGTATGTACCTCTTTCTTACCTACATTAATTTGATAAGTCTGCGATATAAATATTGCACTATACATCAATGTTGTTTACATCAACGATGTTTGATGTAGAATACAATATCTATGAACTGTGCATAATAGAAAGTGTTTCGAAATACTTGTATTTATTTGAAACTTTTCAATTTGTTTACTTTGTCATCGGGTGATGTATATAGAACTCAGTGATAAGCCAGTGAATTAAAATATATAACTTAAAACGTTAAATCAATTAATATAAAGCATGACTATAAAACTTACAACGTGGATTTTAAAATAATTTGTATTGGCAATAATACGTAACAATAAATCGATTTTGTGTAATTTATTTCGATATTATACCTTATCTATGTATAAAATCCCTTATATGTATACAGAGAGGTTAAATTATGAAAATACTATATTTTTTATTATGACAAAAGCCGTCTTAGTATAGTTTCTTTGAAATATACCACTGAAATTATCTTCAAGTTACACGTAACCTCATAATGACTTACTTATGGAAGTTGATTTAAATTATTTCATGAGTTAAAATTACAACTAATTTATGGAAACTTTTTAAAAGAAATATATTCATTAATTCATGACGCATCAAAATTTGGAACAAATATTGAAGATATTCTTTATCTGCTTCCTCACTTATGATAGTGTATTATATCTCTCAAATCGATTTTTTATAATGAAGGTTTTGATTTCCGGACATATTGTAAATTTTTTTTGTCACTTTATTTATTTCTTTTCAAGATATACTAATCATATTAATAATACTTACCGCTTTTGTTACTTTAATAAGATATGTCAGATACATTTTGTTAAATATAAAATGCTGATCGCAAGATACATTCGTCGTAGAATAATCATTTATGTAAATAATAAACTACAAATTAATTAAATAGTTATTTAATCTAGTTAAATAACTAAAAATTAGTTATGTTATTTGACTATTTTAGCAGTTTTTTTCTTTTTCATAACATTGTTGCAAAGATGTATTACATTTTATGTAGTCATTAACAAATTATAACAAAATGTATTATTTAAATTGAAATTATTACATAACTTCAACAATTTTACAGAATTTACCAGATATGAGAAAATATACAAATAAATGTTTGAAAGACAAATAAATAAGACGATGTGGTTCCATGATCTCCCCTCCCAATCACGTCATATTTTAGACAACATTTTTGGATAAAAATGTATCACAATGGATAGTAAGTACCTAATTTCTTTTAGCGTATGAGAATCTGTTTTAATAGTAATTTAATTATTAATGTAAATTTATAATATATATATATACCAAACTAAAAAATGTGGCATAATACACAGACAAATCACTTTACCCAATTTTAATCAGGCTTAAGAGAATAAAACGGTTGACAGATTTGATAAGCTGTGGTTATTACACTTGAAATGGAACAGAGAGAGAGAGAGCGGGATCGAAGCCGTAGAACGATCAATAAGTCGTTATTTATACAATCAACAAGTCGTTTAATATTTAATCAATGTATTATTAATCATATTGTATATTGTATATCCTCTGTGTATGGGACGTTAAACGGTGTATAATATGTAATATGTGAGGTGCGTTGTCGATGCGCTTCGAAAGCGTAAATAGATAATATTATTAGTTTGGTTACACATTATAGCAAAACCATTAATCATACATATATTTTCATTCGATTCATGAAACAATATAAATTTAAGATCAGATATAATTATTATTATTTTTGAATTAAAAATAAATACATACTTTTTCTACTTAAAAAAATCTGTATAATTGTCTTAGATTAAACTTATTTGATAAATATAGGAAGATTTTGATTTATAGGAATCCCGACAGTCTGGGAAACTAAAATATTTGTAAATAATTTACCTACCGATTATAATTAAATAATATGATACCTATATTAAAATTAGAAGAAAATTTATTATTAGAATATTGCCACGGAAATAATAATACATAATGTAAATAATTCATGTATCTATGACTAATACGGCTTTAATACCATATTGCGCGCAATATCTCGGTTCATTCATTAAAACCAACATTCCTTCAACTCCTTCAACTTAATACTCCTCCTTTTCCTATCGAAACTTTTAAACAACTTTTATACATTGCTACTAGTGGTATTATCATGCACAATGGCAAATATTTGAAACAGACTGATGGCATAACAATAGGTTCCCCTCTGGGTCCCACATTTGCTAACTTCTTTCTTGCACACCTCGAAAAAGAGTGACTAAAAGCTCAAAACAAACCTAACTTATACCTTCGTTATGTTGATGACATCTTCTGTGTTTTTCCTAAATTTATGGATTTTAATGGATAGTAAGTACCTAATTACTTTTATAGAATCTGTTTTAATATTAATTTAATTATCAATGTAAATTTATTATATATATATATATATATATACTAAAATAAATAAGTAGCATGATACACAGAAAAACCACTTTATCCAATTTTAATCAGGCTTAAGCGAATAAAACGGTTTATTAACATGCTTAATCAATCTCACTCTAATCTTAAATTTACTTTCGAAACTAAACCCCATTTTTTATCCTTTTTAGACACCATTGTAACCCTACCAAACAACAATAATTCCAAATGTACTGTCTCAGTCTACTGTAAAAAACGTTCACAGGTCTCTTATTGAATTTTAATGCTTTTTGTCCCAAACAATGAAAAATTGGTTTATTTTTGTTTTCTTCACAAGGCTTACTTAGTAGTACTTGGTCTATTTTTCACCAAGAAATTTTATTTTTAGAAAATTTATTTAATAAAAAATAGTTTTCCGCATTTTAATTTTAATAACTGTTAAAATCTTTTTATCCAAAAAGTATAATTGCTCCACTAACCAAACTGATGAAATTTCTTCTTGCTTTTATATTCCCTTCATTGGTACACCTTCGTTGATTTTTCGCAAAAAACCCATTTATTTTTTTAAAGCAAAACATAACATTCGAATATCTGTTGTTTTTTCCTATTTTAAAACTAAAAACTATTTTTCTTTAAAGTGTAAAATTCCGAATTCTCTGGCTTCCAAGGTTGTCTACCAATACAAATGTTTGTGCGATAAAAACTTGTTTTGCTTCGGTAAAAAAAGCGACACATTACAACTCGAGTAAAAGAGCATAAATCTCATAAATGTCAAATAGGTTGTCATCTTTTTTCTTGTAATTCTTGCTCTTCTAATTTCGATATAGACTCTTTTAAAGTTATTTCTTTTGGTAAAAATGATTTTGACATTAAAGTTAAAGAAGCTCTTTTAATTAAATCTCTTTCTCCCTCATTAAATTCTACTATTATGTATAATGGCTGTTCTTTCTTTCTCAAAGTGTTTTAATTTTCAGTATTTTAATCGCACTTTTGTATTTGGTTTTAATGGTCTAATTTATTTATTTTATGTACTCTTTTCAATCTTTGCATTTTATATATTTTACGCTCTTGAAAAAGTTGTATGTACAACAAACATGTCAAATTAATAAACATTTTTGTTATGGAATTGTTGACTTTTTTTTCGTTTGGCTTTTTAAAACATTTACTTTACCTAGTTTTTATAATTATTATAATTAATTATCACAGAATGCTCTATAACTGAATATTGATAAATTATGAAATATTTTAAATATTTTCATCGTTTTTAAGAAGTATTGAAATTTATGATATTCGACTTTTAAATAAAAGATAATATCAGAAGGGGTAGACAAACTATAATGCTTGAAAAAATGTACGATTGACTGCGTTCAATGGATAAGAAACTTACATGTATTACACCACCAAAACAGAGTCCAAAAGATGACCCACAATTGATGCCATACATAGACTTCTTACATAAGAAGCTATATTTCATATTATCTCTATCTATATAAGAACAAGTGAGCACTTGAACCAGAAAAGAGTTCCATCTAAAAACCACTACAAAACCTTACAATACCTTCAGTTCTATCGAACTTTGTGGTGGAAGTTCAATTTATTAGTCATAATTTAGTACTAACATCATCCGCATCAGAATAAAAGAAACAAACCTATGCATGTTGACGAAATTTACAACCGTATTACATCAGTATACAGAGCAAACTCGCTTAATTCTGGAAATTGATCTTTTAATTTTCTAACAGTTAGTATTTTTCTACAAACACTGCGGTTTATGTTCACCTAATAATTTGGTCCACAGACTTATGCTATGCACTTGCAGACCTCGCACAAATTATACTATATATATTCAATGAGTTACCTTTATTTTTAATCCATTACAACATATTTTTACTTTAAATGTGCTGGTTTATATTTTTGACTTCTTTCCTTGAAGGGCCTACTATTATAATTTGATCGATTTAATATATGTATTAATAGGGTGTTACAACTATTTATGCCGTTTAATCTAGAACAAATCATAATTTATAAAACACTGTTATATTTAGAATAAAACATTATACAACTTAACAACAATGTTGTAAGCTTGAGTAAATATATATTGCACCCAAAATCAGTGTTCTTCTTCCACAAGCTTTTTATACTCGCCCGATAAAAACTTATTGGTCAGATTTCTTTTCTCCAAACTTGAGATGGAACGGAGTGAGATAATCTTCAGGGCTCTTTGTGCGTTTCATAAATTTACACCACTGGTGATGGAAAAGCAATACGATAAATTAAAAGAACATGCCAAGCAATCATCCAGAATGGTGGTAATTATCACATATGCGAATTCCTTTTCTTACATTAATAATTCATGAATATGTTCTAGACTTAACCAGATCTTGTATGTATACGTATATACATATTTATATGTATATTTATCTGTATCAGTAACATTTCTAACTAGATGATACAGAAGTCTGAAGATGAGATGCAAATTATACATAGCATTGTTTGTGAAATATCTTTCTTCTTCTTAATTAATCAGCACATAAAGAGTACAGTTTTTATCGTTCTGTTAATATAATAAAACAGAACAAAAATTAATAAATTGGTTAATTTAATCATTATTACTCTGGAGGTCCGTTTAAAAGCGAGATTTCAATTGATATGTCCCTCTTATAACTTCAAAAATAATGAGCAGTCCGAAAGATTCAGTTTAATATTGCAGTAAACAGAAAAAGTTTGTCAAACTACTGTTGACAAATAAACAAATGAAAGTTATTAAATCGGTGCTTTCGTTTATAAACGAAATTTAGCATCTTACTTTCATCCTACGAGGGGGCTTCAATAAGTTCTTTGACTCGATATCAAAACAATACCCTACACATTCAATCTATGTATTTTTATGAACAATAGAAACATCTAAGATATTGATGGAAATTTCAAGTCGATATCTCCATGGATACCTTCATAACTCAAATTTGCAAAATCTAAATCAAAACGATGTTCGAAATATGGTAGAAAAGTAAATTTTACGCCGATATTTCATAAACTGTAAATTTTATTCAAAATAGATTTGATCAGGTGTAAAAATGAGGTGACGTCAAGGACAAGACAATGCTTTCTGAATTTATTAAGTCCATATTCAAATTTTACTTTAAATAAATTATCCATTTAGATAAAATGTTCCTACCCTTTTTTCCATGTTTCTAGCAATATTTTGAGTTTGATTTTCTAAATTTTAATTATGGAGGTATTCAAGGGAATATCAATTTGAAATTTTAACTAATACCTTAGATGTGAAGTTATATTTCCATTGTTCATAAAATACATAGGTTTCAGTGTGTAGAGTATTGCTTTGATATTGAGTCAGAGAACTTATTGAAGCCGCCTCGTATGTAAACTACGCATTTACTTAGCCATATTTTAACATTAGGAACAATCTTTTAATTGAAAACCCCTTTAGGTATATTTAATAAAGAAAGATATCAAGATTATAGGCTATAGGTTATATCTTAATATAAATGTAAATGTAAGATTATTAATGTTTTATATCTGTCAATATTAAAAAAAAGAATATGATAAATATACTTTGTTTTGTAGCAAGTAATACCTTTTAATGTTAGTAAGTTAATATCAGACTGCTCTTAAACACGCAAACACGCCAACTCACTAAAATAAGAATATTAAGATAACCAGAATAATTATATTATTTTCCATTAAATATTATTATAATAATATCTGTTAGGTATTATACTATTTTGATAATATATTTTACTCAAGATATTGAGTAATAAACATACTTTTATGAATAAAATATTTCAGATACTTTTATATGCTACGTGTTAATGAAAGAACACTCACTTTTTGTACATAATTATTATATTAAAAATGGATGTTTACAATTTATTTTATATATTTGAAAGAAATGTTTCATTTTATGTGAGAAAGAAAAGCATTGTTGTATAATAGGACAGGTTATTATTTTAACCGAAGTAAATTTGAATATTTTATGAATAAATATTAAATAAGCTATATGGTATATGGTAAACATATATATGCATACAAATGGACTATAACATTATATAATAAAACATATAATTGGAATTAAAAGCGGTTGTAGATATTTGAGAAATGAATCTTAAGCTCAAAACATTCTCAATCAATAAACAAATGTTAAATTTTATGTAATTTGTGTCCATAATATCAGAGAGTGTAAACATGAGTGTGAGAAGACTTATTCATGACGTTGTAACGTTCCATAAATTTTATTATTTAGGTAAATATAATATTTGAAACTTATAAATATATACCATACTATATGTCTATTTGACTCTTTCTATGATTTAATTTATAGTACTTTAAAAGAGAGTAACTGAAAAAGATACTTTTAGTTTATAATTTAAAGATATATGCATTTTGAATAAAATATTAAGTTACATAAAGTTAATATATGGCTCATAATTTGACATACGGTGATATATAATTTAATAAATTCATTTCATATGCATTATTACAAACACATAGAAATATATATGAGTCATCCTCAAAATAATGTTTACTATTCATTAAATTAAATAAAAAATTAAATTTTCCCAAATTGTGTTTGTAAAAATCATTTTTAAATACTTGGCTGTACTGTAAAATAAATATATCAATTTATGTTCAAATTGTAAGTATCTTCTGGACCCTTAGTAAATGAGGAGCGAACACAAACGACACACCAGCTGGTGATATGTCTTTATAATATTTGTTTATATTTATATACCATCACATCGTAATATAGTAATTTATTTATTTATTGCTTAGATTGTTTTTAACCTGTTTTATTTCATTCTGTTTGTTCATTTTATCAAAATTTATCCAAGCAATAATTTCTTTCTGATTTCACTTTTATGCACTTGTCTATTTTATCAGAAGTCACGTAAATAAACATTCAATTCATGGACAGTGTTTCCCATTGAATAGTCTTTATACAGTTTATAAAATCATTTTAAGAGGTAAAGGGTGGATTTCATAAAGCTTTACTGGCTTACTCCTAGGAGTAACTTGAAGAAAATCAATTTATTTGCTGCCCCATAGATTGCCCAAAGTGGTAGGGGCTATTACCGGAAGAAAGCTTGGTCGGTAGTAAATATTAGCACTCTTGACTAAATCAGAGAGAAATCGATTTATTTACTACTATGGCTTGCTCCCAGACGAGGATTGGTATGTATAAGAGCGGTATTGGGTGATTATGTCATTGTTTCGTTTGTTGAATAGCCTTCTTTCGTACTATAAAATGACGGGGTATATATTAATGCTTTGCGAAAAGAACAAATTTTCCGTGATAGAAATAAATTCGCCTCAAGCGAACAACAAGTTTTCATTTTTTACGATTCTTAGCCACTGGGCAATTTATAACACAGTGGGGGATCTAGATAGTTTCTCCTCGTTAATTCTATGTAGAATAATTATACGCCTGTCAGACATAATTGCATCACTGCACACACAATTATTATATAAAATTGCCTCAGACTCAAGAAGAAATCAATCGTGCCAAACGGAATTGCTATGCTATATATGGCACATTTCCCTGGAATACTTGGAACTATAGACTGTGCACTTATCAAGTTTGTGTTCAATGTTCGAATATCGGATATACCTACGTAACATTGTTACCACATGTTTTTATCCTATCATTTTAACAAGAGAATATAAAAATGGCTCTGGCGTTCATTCACTTTTAATTAGTTGACTTAAAATCAACGTCACGATTTTTCTTACTTCAATCTACCTCCTTGGTATAGTATAATAACGCCAGTCAGACGCTAATACTGCTTTGTGAAATCGAAATTGCTCTATGGTAGTAGCTACGCCATATAGTAACCTCACTCCCATGGCAATTAATACCGTTTTATGAAATCCACCCATAGGTACTAGTATTAATTATGTTCAATTTGATACTTAACTCTTAATGGTTTATATACTTGTACTCGCAATAAATACTTGAAATGAACACAAACGGAGTTTATGAAGTTTTTTGTAAATTAAGTTTACATATAATCTGAAGAAACAGATTATGAGTACAATTAATACTTATTTCGTATTGTTGAAGTCAATTAAAGTTCTAGAGTATGAAAATAATATTTCTAAATTGTTTATTTTGCATTTTATATTGTGGCTATGTAAGTAGTCGCATAATTCGAAATATAAGAATAACTGTTCATAGACAACAATTCAATTTTAACATTTTTTGAGAATATATAATTCCTTAGTAATGATAATATTTCGGAAGACATTTTTTCCTAAGGAGCAAGTACAGCTCAAAAGTACTTGGCTGCAGATTTGTGGTTTTTTAATTTTTTAATTGAACACTTATGTAGAAGAAAGTCTTTAGAGCGGTGTAGAAAAAGATTAAATTCTACATCATAGAAATACGTTAGATGTTAATGAAAGAAATAATGTTTATATTTAAAAATAGATCTGTAAATACAATAGTCTAAGAATGGTATGCATATATAAGAATATTTTATAGTTCTCATTCAGAATGAAAAAACTTGCAAAATAATATTTTTCTAAAATTACTGTCGGCAATAGAAACTTGTACACAGAGTATTAAAATGTTTGGCTAATATTCTTAGGAAACCAATGCCATTTTCTGCCTTCCTCTAAAAAAATCTATAATTAATTTTTGAGCGTTTCCTTATATATTCAAAGTAGACGAAAACTGATTTTGATTTTTAGTTAAATATTGATCGTTATATGCTAGCGTCAACACCCGAAAAAGCCAAATTGCGTTCTGATTAGACAATATCCGAACCTATATGAGCGAATTTTATGTGTTATTGTGTATATCCGAATTTTTGTCAATAAGCATTAATTTTATTATATTACACAATTAGACATAAAATAATGTATCGACAAAATTATTGTCTAAAAAATTATAATTACTAAACAATTACACATAAAATTCAACCACATACACTTTGGGTATTATAACTAGTTAGATCGCATTTTGATTTATTTAATGTATTAACTATAAAATATACAATAAAACTTTAGTTTTCGAATTTTGGCTTCATCTTTTTGCAATTACCGATGCTTTTTTTCTTTCGTCCGATTCTAATATATATTATATGTACATTTAAGTGTATATTAGTTTATTTACATTAAATATTTTTATTGGAATTGTGTGTATTTTGAGATCCTATAGTAATGTTTACTCTTTTTTCATGAAAATTCCATTTTCTATCATTTCGCAATTTGAAGTTTTTTTAAAACGAATTATTTAAATAACTTTTGCCCACTCTATAATTGAACTATATAGAACAACAAGCTGTTGTATTTAGAAATGTTTGGCTAGTTATTCATTGACGATCTCCGCAGAATTATTTAGAGTATGCAATGATAAATAATTGTCAATTAAGCAGCTGAGTTTAGATTTAGTATTTGTGTCCTATATATAAGGCTATATAGATCTAGTAGAACAGATACAAGAGTTTAAAAATACAATAAGATGGTAAATATTATTTAGTAATGAATGTGTCTGAAATTCTTTTTGGGATTCTAAAAGACGATGAAATTATTGCACATTAAAGGATATCCCTGAATGCAATCTAAATTCGAAAACATATTTTGCCTGATATTCTGAAGCGGCATAGTTTTTAATGCTTTTTGATTCAATTAGATTTTCCAAACATCTAAATAATAGTAATGATATTAATCCTCATGCAATGACTTTCCGTTTTTTTAGCCTCAGGTTAAAATAAAGCTATTTGAGTAAATCATATTTTTAGAAGAACAATATAGTTACATGTTTACTTAACTTCCCGAATATTTTATTATTTATTTTCAGTACCATATACCTATAATATTTACATTTTGGTGAGTATGTTTTGACTAGTATATGTAACAATAGTATATTAATAGTTATATAGTATATAATGTAATAAGACATTTTTAGCTGCATGAACAAATTATCTTTCCTATGCATGTACTTAAAATAATTAAAATTTAAATTGTTGACCTTCAAAATATTTAAATTGCGTTAATGTATAAAATATATTAACAATGAAATATTCTAAACTATAGAAAAAAATGTTTGCGAAAATTAAATACATATAATAATAATAATAAGTATAAGTATATATAAGTCAATATTCTATAATATACTAAATACTCTACATATCTAATAAGAGTATAATATTCGCCAATTCTGTTCAGACACCCACATGCAAAATTGAATATTATTTTATAATTCTATAATGTAATATAATAATAAAAATAATAATAATAGTATTATATTATAATATAGGACACCTGATTAGAACAAAATATATTTTTTTGTTTAATTAGATACTACGAATTAGTGTAGGTAATAAGATTAATGATATAATGAAATTAATCTTTTCGTGTTATAATAAGGCTATTTTTGTTAATTGTATTTTTAGAAGTATAATTGCACGTTAAGTTTGTCATCAATATTTCATTCATAATTCCATTATCTCGATATGAATTAGCTCAACTATATATGTATGTACGAAAAAAAATTTTAAACCTTGTCACAAAAGTACATATTATGCAAACATATATATAAATATCTAAATTTTTTAAATTCACAATTATATATTTAAAATTTTGTAACTTTATTATTATCATATAAACAAATACAATTCTATAATTATAAATACAAATACAAAAAAGAACAGTTCATATATAAAGTTTCAAGTTACTAAAACACAAAAAATGACATTTTAAAATAATTAAATAAAAAACTTAAAATTTATATACAAACATTTTTATTCAGACCTTTCGTTTATTGAATCATTTT
The DNA here is from genome assembly GCA_036023295.1 of Invenusta paracnida. Taxonomy (NCBI): domain Eukaryota; kingdom Metazoa; phylum Platyhelminthes; order Proseriata; family Coelogynoporidae; genus Invenusta; species Invenusta paracnida. Next base: position 20,397 of record JAYRBW010073428.1, read on the forward strand.
GAAGGAGACAAAATGGCCATGTGTTATAAAATATTTGAAATTATATTAAATAGTATAATATGTCTAACATTAAAATATATAAAAAATACAAGGAATGTTTTGTTTATAATTTATCATAGAAATAGACGTATTTGTTGGCCGCATAACCTAACCCTAACGCTACGTCTATTTCTATGTAATGTATTAATGATTAGAATTAATCGCATACTATAATTTATAATTTCGAAAATATAATTTTTACAGAATAATATATTGACATCTATATATTGTATATAAATATATATTTACGCTATATACATATATATCTAAATTTACTAAACAAGTGTCATTGTCACTAAATACAAATTGGTTTATTGTAAAATTGTCTCCTACATATATTATTGAATTTTTCACGGTAAAAAACGTGGGACGGGTTTTCCCGTCATTCACTCTAAATACCCCGTTATTCTTATGTCATTCGATGGTTTCACTTTGCGAGTTATCATTTTCTCGTCCTTTTTAATTAATTCCCGTCATTCATCAGCTCTCTATTTCTTCTATATAATATTATTCCATTTTTAAATAATTTCCAGTATACTTAAATATATTTTACATAATTCTTTTTAACTTAGAAACAAAACAGGATCCGTGTAATAATGATTTGCGGCATAAATTAGATTCGCATTCTTCTGGAACAATCACGACTCGTACAGCTTTAATGATTGTTGTTTCGTTTTCATAATTATCGTTTTCGAAAATGAAAGCTATTGTCGTTTGTTATGGACATAAATATGAGATATTAATGTTTAAAAATATTGGCGTCGACTTCTATGAATTAGTTAAGTGAGATATATTTTAAAAGAAAAGTAAGCAACTGTTTGCATATGTTATAAGTTGTATAATTATACCATAATCATGTGTAGGTATTAGTTTTTTATTTGTTCTATAAAAGCAATTTTCAGTAAACTTCAAATATATTAATATATATTTGAAATAGTATTAAGCACTTTTTGTTAAATAAGTTAAGATATATTATATAGTACAGAATAATCTAATGCAAATTTTAAATAAATATATATATATATATATATAGTATTCTTAAATGTTTAGTTGTGTATATTTTATACCTTCAACATTTTTGTGCCAGTTTTTTTATACACCTGTTATTTCTATATCCCGTTCTATTATATAAATTATAAGATTATATACGTTTAAATTTAACTTCCAGCTTTAAACATATTTAATAAATATATTACATACCACATAACATTGAAATGGACAAATAAAATACTAGCAAAAAAGTTAAATGATTGATTTAAAATTCATTTAACTAAACGAATGAGAGCGTACATTATGACATCATCAATATGTATTTTAGTAATAAAAAGTAATTAAAAAATAATTAAAAAGCACTTGCTGCGAAATAGAAGTTATTGTAATATTTCGCCGACTGGCCTAATCATACAATGATAAAATATGAAAAGATATAAGCGACATCTTTAGTATAAATATGTGAAATACAATTGCGTAATGTAGGTTAGTAATATTCAACAGGAATAAGTTGGATGTAAGGCACACATATTAAAATAGATTTTTTTAGATCTATTTTAATACTTCATTTTTATGCTGCCAAGGGAAGCCCAACTTCTAATTAATTTATACTATTATTTAAAATTATACACAATATACCTAATGGTTTTTTAATCTTTTTAAGTTATTTAAAATGTTATGGAAGTATATTAATAGTATTTTTTAATTGTTACATTATTATGCATTACAATATTTCTTCGTATATACTATTTCATATTTATATAAGTAGTATAAATGTATATTAAGAAATATTTTATAAAAGATTTAATTTCTATAAAATATTTAATGAACATTTATGGAATAAAATTCATAAATAATTGTTTTCTAATTTGATGCAAGAATACACCGACTTTATTTCAGTCTCTTAAACTCCCTCTAACCTCCTCCCTCTTCAGGGAAACATTCGTTCGGTTCTCTCCCGCATCTTCCCGCTGCCCTGGTGGACCTATTTAGTAGCCTACATTCTGAGCTTCATTAGTGTCGCTGTAGCGGTTTTCCTCATGGTTGAGTTTGGTGGGGTGCTGGGTGAGGAAAAAACTGGAGAATGGTTGGCCAGCATCTCGCTCAGTATGATCGAGTCCATTCTCATTATTCAACCGATAAAGGTGCTTGGGGTTTACACAGAATTTATTTGAATGTACATTATAGTTTAACACTGTTTATCGTTCGCTAATTTAAAATTTCCAGCATATTTCTAATAGATTGAAGTTGTTAAAAGTTTACAAATTCGTACTACATATTCAAAAATAATGAACACCGATATTGATGCTCTATTCTTTTTATTAAAATAAATGAACATAGCAGATGTAGAAACCATTTTAAATTATAAATTACTATGTGTGAAGAAAGTGTATAGTACGAATATAAGATATGCCAATGAACGGGTAGTTGAAGGATTATCAGGTTTATAAGGGGATAGATTATATAATTGGGAATTATGAATTTTTAATTAACATACAGTTTTTTTCATATTGCAATATTAGAATATTTTATGGCATGAAAATTAAATATAATAAATAATGATAATTGGTTGAATTAATGAAAACAATTATAAAAACGTTTGTTGCACATGCACATAACATTCTTTTGTGCATTTAGTAGACCTCATTTAAAATAGGTAGTTAATATGATTTTCAAAGTTTTTAGTATAAATCGATTATTCAGTGATTCCATTATGTCGAGATAATTTAGATTTTCCAAAGACTCCTTATAAAAAATGTATAGTTTGATTTTATCCATTTTAGTTCTACATATATAAATCATTTTAGAATTATTTTAGAAATCGTAACTCATGACATGTTTTATACATTTTTATAGAATTTGTCGAGCAATAGAAAATAATATAACTAAACTTATCCTGCTAAACTTTGTAAACATTGTATTTACCATTGTATTTTAATTTTTTTATTTACTGAGCAAAATTCCATAGAGACGAGACAGCATATCAAAATACACCCACTACTAGAAAATGATCAGTCGTTCAATTAAAGTATAGTATTTTCTTGAAAAATGTGTTTTCTTCTTAACAAAATAAGTATCTAAATGAACAATTTGCATTCGATTATTTCATTCTTTTCCTTATCGAATGATAAAAAATATATTTCCCGAATTGCCTTTCGACGTATTGAACGACCTGTTTAGCAAGAACCACTATATTTTATAACAATCACTTTTGGTATAGACTATTTCCAGAATAACCTATATATAATGATATGTAATTATTTGTAAGAGTTTTATGTTTCTTGTAAAAATGTTGTGTGCTACCTTATGACCATCATCTCTATAACGTTTTTTTTAATATATATTTATGCTTTTATGAATTCCATGTAACAACTCAGATCCTGGTTGTAGTCCTCATCTACGCAGTTGTCATCAAGTCCCCAGAACAGGACGAGGATGAAGTAAGTAAGGAGTTGATGCTGATGGGCGCCAAGCCCGCCACTCTGCACACTCGGACCACCCTTACCGACCTCCAGGACCCAGAGAAACTCAAAGAGCTTCTGATGAGGAAACAGAACAAACGACCACCGCCTGATGAGGATTTACTCACGACTATTCGGGAGAAACGGTGACCAGTTCCTTCGATTATATTAACGAAGTTTTTCCACTGTTATGAGCCGTTAATTAAATCTAATTCTTACACGTAGCTGTTAATACACTGGATTAGCGACTGATGTAATCAGAGAAACTTATCTAATCTCCTAGAAAGAAAATTGTGTTTAAAACGTGGAATTTCTGTTTTTTACTCGGGTCGGGGCAAAGAGACCTATTTTAACGTTTAATAGATGGGAAGGATCTCCTAAAACTTGCGATATCCCGATTATTCGGGTAGTAATCGATTATGGTTTTCACTACTGAGTTTCCACAAAACTTTACGGTTATAATCTTGCCCAATTGTAATGTTGCTTCAATATATTATTGTTAATGCATATATATATATCAACAACATTAGGTAGGTTTCTGATATTCAAAGTCTTTAACATAATTTTGATTTTTAGTATAATTTTACTTACATAGGTCAATAGTTGTCTGAGCATTCTGTATAATCGACCTATTAATATCTCAACCAAAACATTGTTATGGGAACATCAATAATATTTTCTTTCAATAATATATAATATTATTTATTTACTTTTATTTACTTTTAAATACATTTGTGTTCGCACAATTCTTAAACATGTATGTTTTTTAAATATATTATAATCATTTGTTATTATATATGGAAATCAAAAATATTTGTTTTATAAACATAATATTTTTAGGGTATGAGAAGTATTCATTACTTTGACATTTAAACTTTCAGAAAGAAGGAACAGGAAATGCAGGCCATCCTCAAGGACTCCAGTTTCTATCTCGTCTTTCTAATCGTGATCACATCGATGGCCTACACGAACCAGGACTATCGGACATTCCTGCAGAACAGCGAAGTTGAGAGAATATTCCTTCACGGTGTTCACAATGAAGATGCTTCCGTTGTTCAGGATTTCAAATCTGTAAGTTGGTCAGCTCTGTGGAGTCAGTGTAAAAATTAATCAATATATACGAGATAGCTTATTAACATATTACTGAATTATCCAAACTGAAAAACGTTAAAATAGTCTTGAGGTTATTTAAACATATATGGGTTTATTAAATTATTATTATTATTACTATTATATATGTAGGATTTCTCTACAAGAGAATTAAAAACAAATTTGCCATCATAAGCCTACCATATTAATAATTATACATAGACCACTAGACTCTAAACCCCTTTCCATAGACTCTACGGTCATATAGGTTTTTTGCCCTTCTATGATCTGTGTTCATGAGCTTTCTAATTAAACGATAAACGTTTTGCATGTTACCTCTCACAACCGTAACATATTTATTCGTGCATTGATATTACTGACCTGGCACTGGGCAAACTAAATACGCCAGAGAACAAACATATTCATAATCTACTATTAATTTAATACAATTATATTTATCCTCCTCTACAGTATTCTTTTCACCAACATCCCCGGCAACTTCATCAAGCTCTTGGCTATCGTTATCTTTATGCTCTACCTGACCTATTTCACAACTCGCTATTAAATCACTCGCTGAGTCAACTAACGTTGGAAATGCTAATTTCATACTTCCGTAATCGAAAACTACTCTATTATTTTTAAGATAATTAATACCGATTACTGCATTATGCCACATATTTACAATAAAGAATTCTTCAGTCGTTAATTGATTATTTAAATTAACCCTCAGATCGAATTTTCCTAGCACAGATAAATTATTTTGACTTAATGTTCTCAACTCAACATTATAAATGGTTATCTCTCGCTTTAACCCTATCTGAACCGGTTTTTTTTTCGCTTCCCAAAACC
>JAYRBW010073439.1:0-25824 GCA_036023295.1 Invenusta paracnida
TTAGTGTGCTACAATATATGTACTCGAAAAAACGTTTAAAAATATTGAAAACTTATCGCGCAGGATAATCAAATTTCCGCGCAATCGTGCAGCAGTGGAAGCGCTGCACTGAGTATAAATTGTGCAATAAGCACAGTAATAAATATTTGGAATTGGTTTCTACATTGCACAATATATATATATATACAGGGTGGTCCATAAGTCCGTTGCCCCAGTCTTAGTCTGATATTTGTAAATTTAAATATAATAATTTAATAAATAAATTTAAATATACACTACTTTCACTAAGACTGGGGCAACGGACTTATGGACCACCCTGTATATGTAAATTTTATAATAATTTTAAAAATTCGCCCTCATACGTCTTTTTTTACTGCTTATTGGTGTTGTCTCATTACAAGTTGTCTATGGATAGACATTGCATCTCATTTTATCTACTTTGTGAAAGCAGATAAAATAACATTTTATACTACGCTTGGCTATACAAAAATAAAAAAATAAAGCAAGAGCCCTTGAAATGGAACATTTATGGCCTTTAGCCATTAAAGACAACTTTCATGAATGATAATCTTTGAGTCATTTTCATTTTTGAAAATGTATGAAGATATTTTTAACGGTATAAACATAACTTAGATAGTTTGTGTCACAAATAGTACACGTATCCAAACAATAACTTCCTATTACTTGGCTATTATTTCTATTGTAGTACAGACTATCTCAATGGTTTTCTACTTTTTAATTTATTTATATGAATATCCAAGGACAAACTAACAGATACTGAATATATATGTAAATTATTGTTATTGTAATTTAGGTAAATATTCGTAATGCCCTTTCTTTCAATTTCTATAAATGTACATACAAGTTTAATAACTGTTATGGAGCTCCAAATCACAGAATGGTGGCAATGTTATCTTAATGCAAAATGAAATTCATGTGAAATTCAAAAATCAAGAAATAGCAACCGTGTGAAGGAAGAATAATTTATATATGTATTAAACAATTAAATACAATGTACATATACAGCACAATAAAGTAAATATCTATAATGAAACCGTAAGTATATGCCAGTAATTCATTAATAACTGAAAAATATTTAAATACATACATGTATTTAAATTAGCCTTAGACACCCACTTTTTATTTTTTTAAATCAATAAATTTCAAAACATCAAAAAAGAAAAACGGTATCATATTATCCCAAGGAAACAGGGTATCATCTTTTTTTTAATTATATTTGCTAATTTGTACATGGTTTAAGTTTTATTAAGTTTTAAGAAAGATAAAAAAGAAATGTAGAATTAAATTTATAATTAGTTATGATAATTAGTTATAATCACTTTTTAATAAGCCTAATGTTGATTTCAGCTGCGTTATAGTAGCTTAACTTACAAAAGTATTCAATTATGCCATCATTTAATATTTTAAGGATTTCTTAAGAGCGGAATATTATTATGAAGATAACGTGTCTCAAATTATATTAAGAAAATTTAAAATAAAATTTTAGTTTTTTTCAAATTAACAAATAAAATGTGTATAATATTGTGTTTTTAATGTATAAAATATAATGTTTTTACAGTATAAAATCATTAGCAAATACTGTATTAAATATTATTATAAATAAGTGTATAATGATTTATATACCACACTGTTTTATAGGAAGGAATTAGATAGAAATGACTGTTTAAGATAAAATAAGTAAAAGTAACAAATAATCTCATATTTTTACATAAACAGTATTCAAATTCGCTAGTTATATTAATAAGGAAATGCAATTTTTGCATATAGCAAGTGGTGAAAATAAACAAATGCAATTGTACAACAAATATAAAAGGAAATTTTAAATCCAAATAAGATAATAATAAATAATATGTACTACCTGTTTAAGCGCCTTGTAAACTTGTTAGTGAATAGAAAAAAGTAGTCTTTTGTCCCAAGAAACTAGTGTTTTAGAAAACGTGAAATTTAAAAATTATAATGTTATAGAGAAAGCGTTTAGTTATTTGATTTGAAAGTTATAGTATTATCCTTAAATTATACAATAAAGCATCAAAATCCCAAATAACTGAGCAGTAGATTGGATTGATTTGCAAAACAAAAATATTTGCAGTTAAATAAATTTATTAACAGTAACATGTTTCGATGACACATTATCAGACAAACAGAATCTGTAATACCATACATTAGTGTATTTATAAATAACAAAACAAAGAAAATAACTGTAAAATAAATCAGTGAATAGAGATTAGAATTTATTTCTATATGATCTACAATATAATAATATGATTAATAGTTATATTTTAATAATTATTATTTTAATATAAGTTATTATGTAACTGTACTCATTATTATGTTTCTATTTTGGATACTGTTAAATGTAAATTAGATTTATTTGTTAAAGAATCAAGTTAAATATTTTCTAACCCCAGTCTCAATCGTAACTCATTTAATTCAGTGTTTTCTAAGGTTTTAACAAATTGCATAAATAATTTCTCATCTTTATTCAATAGTATATTTTTCAATTTTTTTGTATTGTTACATCATGTATAAATATATTAATGTATGGAGTCACATATTTTGTTTGTGTGATGATACTGTTTGTTGCAGTGAAACATGTATATGTTAATAAATGTTATTTTACTGACATGATTTTGGTTTTACAAAGCAATAAATAGATTTGTAAGTTAAGAATGGTAAAATACTAGCTTAAGTTGAAATAGAATGTTACGAGACTTCTAGTTAATTTCATATTCAAAATAAATAAAACTATTTAAAATATTGTTTTACTTAGCACAATTTTGGTTTGAATATTCATTGATAAAAAAACTCAGTAAAAATGAAGTCCCATGCATTAATTAATTGATAAATCCTTATTTATGAATTATATTGGGTAAAAGATATATAAAAACATTAGTAAGTCGGACCAAAATAGATACGAGACAAAAAGACAATACAAAACCATCAAAATTTCACATTCTATTATAATGAAAAGCAATAGTTCAATGTTATTGGAGGCAAATTATTGTATATTAATAAAAAAAATTAGTTCGATAAGGCACTGTTAAAAAACTTCGGAGATAAAAATGTGGACAAAATATTTGGACATATTGTGTAAATACATACCTCTGTTAATGATTTGGGAGATGGGCTGGCTTCATTTGGCTTCTCTTTCATCGATTGATAAGAGGGTTCTTTTCTGAAGAATGCAGCAATGTGGCCCTTCGCTCTTGGTGAAGTATCCCTGGATTGTATGAAACCATTTAGAAAAATTATACTATTATAATAAAGCTATCAACAACTTTCCAAGAATACACCACACGATCCACTTAATTAAAAAGGTATTTCTTACTTTACATTTAGTATATGAACATATTCAAAATATGGCAAATTATAAATGATTTTCGGCATTTATTTAATTGATACATTCTTATAATATAAGAAAGTGTGGTTTATGAACGTATAGTTTCTTTGATAATTTATTTTAATAAATGGTATTTTGTAAATTAAGGAATAACTGTTATATAATTAAATATTTATATATTTAAATAATTAAAAACTAATTCTATATTGCTAAAAAGAGTAGTAATAAGCGTCTGTATGTATATGGAAAGATTGTCTTTGAATACATATTTGTTATTTAGAATTGTTCCTTTTAATAGTTTTTAAAAGTGGTTCTATACTTCAATCATTATAAAAAGCAGACAGTATTGTGTGCTTACATATCTATAATTATCATTATGATAATCTGTACACATACAATATAAGTGTAAAATTGTATGAATGCAATTGAAAAAATAGGAAAATAACAAATGACAAAAAATAACATAAACACTGACTATTTGTAATACTTAGTAAAAAGAAAATATCTTTTATATATAATTTTTAAAAATTCTTGAGTGAAATGTAAAAAAACCGGACAAAGGAAAATATGCAGGTTTTATGAGTTCTTTGAGATAATTTGGACAATTACCTACCATAGATGCATCTGTGTAGTAAACAACATAAATTAAATTGTATTCTTGCAGCCCCTAGTAGCCAATGAAGTGAACAAAGAATTGGTTTCATATCATGATGATATAGTGGAATTTGTTTAATAAGTCTGGCATAATAATTTTTAATACACTGTAGTTTGAGGACCATCTGTGAAAAGTATTAAAGTACTTTTAATACATAGGTATTTAATATATAGTAATTACATTTTTTAATAATGACAGAAAGGATGAGAATGTTATTTACATAATTGTGGGAATCACAGATAAAAACATGGTCTCATTTGGGTTTAATTTGATAAGATTAGTATTGAACCAATTATAAATATTCAGTGTACACTAAATAGGTAGATGAAGTGGTAGATTGTGTATAAAAAGTAAGATAGATTGTTGTATTACCAGTTATAAATCTAATGCTTCAAATTATAGTGATTAATTTGGCCTTAAATAGGTACCGTCTATGAAATTTAAAGTAATGGTCCAGGCACAGAACCTTGAGGAATACTGAAATGAAAATGAGATGAGAACTGGATGTGTTTTCTACATGGACTATTTGACTATGGTCAATAAGGAATGATTTAAACCTCAAAAGTGCAGAGTAAATTTGACCAAAAGTTGATTTCAGTATAGAAATAAATATTTTATGATCAACCATGTAAAAAACCTTAAATCAAGGATCAAGACAGCTGTAAGTAACCAGCAATGGAAAAAACCAATAAATCATTATAATGCTTGATTAGAGTGGTTTCACTAAAAAAGCATGGTCACTATGCAGACTGAATGGAGGAATAAGTTGGTTGTTTTTAATGTGGTTATTTAAATACATTAGTATACCTATATTACCATCAAATGTAGATATAGGTTATTTTCTAAAGTCTTAAAACCAAAATATCTGATTAATAAATTAATATTAAATTGCATACACGTATATTAAGGTAATAATATCATTATAAAATTAATATCAGAGTTTGATTTGAGAACTATATGAAACAGATTAAAACTTCAGAAAAAAAGATTATTATAAGGAAAAGATAAAAACTAAGCATAGTTCTTGTATTGAATTTTCTTATATTAATTTTAAAGATTTTTACCTATGTGATTATTGCTAATTGTATGAATAGTTTTATAAGTTTGTGTTCATGCAAAAGTGATTATTATCTAACTTTGAAGTTATTTGCCATTTATTTATATCATATTACATATTATTTTAGTCATATGACTAGTAATGGATCTCTAAAATTAGCTAAGGTTCAAATATTTTTTAATGTAGTATTTAAGTTTATTATTCATTTATTTGAAACATAGCAAGGATCTATATGTCTATAAAATAAGACTATTTTTACCATGCAAATTATAATATTAGTATAGACTAGAATATTGGGCACATATATTCCTTTTAGTGCTGCAGGATCATTAAGCTTAGTAGGGTAAGGGTTATAGATAAAGTAAACAAACATCAGATATATGTAATACAAATATATACAATTTTATTAATTAATAGAGTTTGCTGTTATAGTAAATAAATTAAGCATTAAGATAATTTAGCTTTAATTACTTAATTTAAAGTTGATTTAATTTAGTCAAAAGTATTTAGGTATAAGAAACTGGTAATATATTATAGCAGACTATAATATTTAATATGTAGACTATATATTCTCTACATATTTCATTCATGTACCTCTGACTTTGATATTTTCTATGAATTGTCATTAAATAAAAATTATTATTATTATATAGATATATTCAGTCAGGATATATATTACATATATACACTTAAAATAAAATAAAATAATTAGAATATATGAAATAATTTCAACCACAACAGAGAAGCTAGTTTTTTTTCGTTTTTATTTTACAGTGAATAAACATATATTATTTTTAATATGTAATATCAGATATAATGGCAAGTAAGCAAAGTAAATGAGTTGATAATTTTTTGATTTTATGCTTAGCTACTTTTAATAGATAATATAAAATGAATCCTATAAAAATAAAGCATAAGTATAATTAGTCCTGATAGCTATATTTTATACTACAGATTTTATTGTATTTTTGAAAACATCTAAAATATGATAACAATCAAAGGGGTAATATTATTGCTTCTATAAATATAGGCATAACAAATTGAAATATAGGAGTATATTGTTGTGGTTGCCTCAAAACCTCACATGTGTATTTAAAATTGAAAATCAAAACCTAATGTGTCATTTTTTCAAAAATGCCTTTTATACATTATTCTAATCATAATGTTATATAGTGAAGGCAAGCATAATGCTAAATTGTGGTAGTCTATTCAACTTTATGTAAAAGGCAGTTTTTTATTGATTATGCTAGCAAAGGGTCCTAGAAACAAAAGTCAGAAGGGGCGCCATTTTATCAAACTCATTAAAGTACTTTTATATAACATATATATACATGTAATTAAAATAAACGAAAAGCCTGTGTTGCAGTAAAGTATCTACCGCAAATTACCTAAATCTACCCTAAATTACCTAAAATTACCACAACACAGGCTTTTCGTTTATTTTAATTACTCAAACATGTTGCAAAGGGAGAACCACCTTTTTATTATATATACATGCAATTTCACATAGGAAAAAAACAAAACCATGAATAACTTTTTCTAGAAGTATTTTTTCTCTGTACAATATATTATCATTAGATATAAATATGTACCCAAGGTATCTAATTATGTACAAAAAGTATGTTTGAAAGTCACCTGATGGCATCATAGGCTATTTATACCAAACTAGTTAAGAAATAGGGTTTTGGACTAAAACATTTTTATAAACACTTTAAATGTGTATAATATATCATCATTACATATAAATGTATCCAAAATTTACACAGTTAAAAAGCTAGGAAAGAATACGTTTTGATACTATTAATTTTAATCGGCAAAATTAGTTTGAAACATTGAAAAATATCTAAAGAAAAATGAAGGTGTTGTTTTCCTATTACTGTGCATTAAAATTAGAAGTATAACTCGCTATTTTTCTGTATGCAAACAGCTCTCCTACAGGCAAATTTACTAATATATAGGTCTGAGATGGATAGAGAGGTATTCTAACAAATCTCTCTGTATATTTAGATAGGCATTGCACTTCTACCCTTCTAACTGATTTCTATGGTTTATAGCATATCATAATTTGAAAACAAGTTTTCTGTTTCTAGACCAATTAATCTCTATGGTGTTATTTGTTTCAACTCTTACTTTCATACTAAGAAATGAATCAAGATATCGAATAATTGCAAGTTGTAATCAAATACTATTAAATAGTGAACTACAGTTCACTATATATGTATCTTCTTACAATGCATGCTTTTGGTAGAGGTTGTGCCATCTCAGAAATACCAAGCTCATTAAATTCCAAAATAATCCAGTCAGTAAATTCTCCAAGTATTGGTTCTTCTTCTATTTCTAATTTAAATAGCCAGGCTTTTCAGTAATCCAATAAAATCACTAGAAAATTTGATTAAATTCATTAACATAATAATTCAATCGAAAGTGTTAAGTCAATTTCTAAACCGTTTAAAATTTTGTTCGCCTTTGATGACTTAATTAAGTCGTCAAATTGTACTCTTTTGAAACCACGTTTTTCTATAGCATCTCAAATGCATGAGAACTGAATTTTCCTATACTAACTGCTAAGGCGTCTTTTCTAACCATCTATAAAAGCAAAGATTATATAAAAATCGTTATACTAAGGCTATTAATAACAATTTAGGATTTATTCCCTGATAAATGTCATGAGTAAATATAACTATAATTGAATATCAGAACTCATAAATTTAGTAAAACGATTCACTCTCAAATATCCGCATATAATGTTATAAGCTGAACTCCCAGACATACATATATATGACTCATACACAAAAAATACTCATATACTCATCTCATCAAAATAACTTAGACCAAAATACTTCCTCATGAACATCAACTTTGTATTTTCATGGTACTGCAATTTCTTTGTTCTAGTTATGCGATCGTAATGACATAAGAACATAGCAAAACGTATCCTGTAGTTATGAAAACATATCCAATACTTGTGGACGTCTACCAGCAAGCTACACAATTGTATTACCTCTAACAAAAATTCTAGTTACCAAAGTTTCACCACCCTATACTAAAATCGTTACAAATGAATGTACTGTAAATTGCTGTTAAGAAAGAAATGGCTTGGATGGATAAAGTGATTGATGATATTGCTCAGGAAAACAATAAAGTTATTGAGGATATTGCTCAGGAAACAATAAAGTGACTGATGATATTGATCAGGAAAACGATAATTCATCAATTCCCATGTGGTCAATGTATCATGCTTTTATATTACATGACATTACAGACTATTTGCCAGCTATAGATTGTATTCTTCCACTTTTCTTTGAGTCATCATTGGACCCAATAATGATTAAACATGGCATGGAATTTGTCTAAAAAATAGTTAATTATTTAAACCCTTTACAAACACCAGATTTAAATGTCGACCAGCCCCTGTATGCAATTTCTTAAAAACTACAGTGGACATTTCCTAATAAACTTGTAGAAAACAAACTAGTTGTGATGTTAGGTGGTCTTCACATTGAAATGGCTCTATGTAAGACTATAGGTGATATTCTTCAAGGTTGTGGATGGGCTGAATGTATTGCTCAAGCTGGGATTGCTTAATCTGGTACAGCATTGTCTTTTCTTATAGCATCTGATCCAATGAAAAGCAGGTATGCTCATGGGTAAGTCTCCAAAATTTGACACATTTGATGAAAAAAAAAATTTAAAGTAACTTAAATACTCTATCTGTAATGTGTTTCTGATTCACAATAATATGAAGATTAGTAATGCAAAGTAGTTCGATAAACTGGCATCTTGTTGTTGATTGTTGTCCTTTGCACTACCCAATACCCTACAAATGTGATATTGTAGTATTTTAAAGTTTAAAACAATATGAATGGGTCAACATATCAATTGGAATCAAATTAATTTATGGGGTGTTTGTAACTTTAGGATAATTGGACACCTGTCATCCTATTAACGTTTAAAAAAATGTTTAAGCCTCAAAACAAAGATTTTTGGAAATAATAAATTTAAGTTTTGTTATATTCTTTTTATATTCAACAATTTAAGGTTTCAGTTGACAAAATTATACTTAATTACACATCTAGACATCCCCCATGTATAATATCTCGTACTGGATAATCAACAACACTATATATTATATAGAATAAGTATTAAATCGTTAAAATCTATGACTTAATGCGTCTCGTATGAGAAGAAAAATAAGAAGAAAAGGTTTACAACTTTCAAATTTACAATTTAAATGATAATGTACAAAATATATTTCATGACATCACAAATAAATCATACTGGAAATATGTGTCTTGTATGAGAACATAAAAATAGTATGTTAATAAATATTAAATAATAACTGTTTTAGGTGCATTGTAAATCAAATTTCGGTTTTATTCTATTTCAAATGAAACCCCCATTAAATAAAGCATAAACATGTATTTAATATACATGCCAATGTAATTTTTATAAGCATCTTATATGATTTTTGTTGTATTTTTAGGTTACATTTTATAATAATTTTTTAAATATATACATTTAACCCAAAAAGTATTTCTCATTAACATAAAGTAAGTAAATGATAAGTAAAACATTAATAGGGGGTTAATTAGCTATTTTATTCTTAAAACATTATTACTTACTATTACTTATTTTCAATATACATATGTTTCCTCATACAATTGTATTATTTATAAGTGTGTCTCATATGAGAAGTTTTATTGTACAAGAGAAAATGGTTGATTTAAAGTGCTCTGGTTACAAATAGAAAGTAAATATGGCTTCAGCATAAACAATTTCTGAAATAAGTCAATATAATGTAAATATAAATATTTAAATTAAGTTGTTTAGTTAGTTTCTTGTGTTTTACACAATGATAAGAAAGTATGCTCTCCATTTTTGGGGGAATTCCATACATATAGGGTTGCAACATTAGGCATCCAATAAAAACTAAAGCAATTGATTATTTAGTTTAAAATTAAAAGTATTTTGTGGTAAGCGAATTATTTAATGCAGAAAATTAAGATATTGATGCATGGTGTTTATTATCTTTGTTATAATAAATATATAAAATACCTTACATATATAGTTTAACTCATTTACATTGATTTTTGTGTCACTTTTATACCTTTAAATTACCGTAAATCACTCATTTTTCAACCGCTTAGCTTTACGTTTACAGCAAAGGTGTATTAGAAGTAGGTAAAAACGATAATCTTATTGACTTGAATTCAATTTGTTCAGATCTTTGGTAATGACAACATAACATTGAAAATGGTTTCACTGTGCAAAAAATGGAGACTTACCCAACCGTGGAGAAAGAATAGCAGCGCTGTAGAATTGTAGTTGACGTGTTTACACAATTACATATTTTTATTACAATTATAGTCATTTATTGGCAAAAATGATGGATCCCTACATAAGGATAATAACGATTTTGTATTTGCTTTCTCACCCCCAACTTCTTTACAAATGTTGAAGCTGCTTGACGGTTGCATCTCACAATTTGATTTATAATTAAGTTATTCGCAATTTCAAAGAATAAATGTAAGTGACTAAATGATAAATAAATATAAGTGCGTTTCGTTAAAAAATGTTTACAATTTTTCTGAAAAATATGGCAATATTTGAATGGAACCAACAAATAAATAGTTGTACGTATCACTATATTATTCTGGGGCACTATTAGATACAGAAAGTGTACAAAAAACCATAGAGTAAACAGAGTTGACCCTTATTGATTTCATATATACATCGCGCTGTAAATCTTCGTCAATATAATATCGTTTTATCTTAATAAATTTTATGTAAATGGGTTTCATAAAAGTAGTATTAAATATTTTTATTAAATCAATTTTAAGATCAAATATATATTTTCAAACAATTTTAACAGATCGTAAGTTGCTTGTAAAATGTAATTTATTGCCTATATGCCTAAAACTTTTGTACAACATAATCTGTCGTCAGCTATAAAAACATTATTTTGCAAAAGCTTTCGGGTATATCAACATAATAGTATTGAACTGTATGTAGAATCAATACGAGTGAAAACTCTGTATATCATTACTCTAGGAAAAGAACCTTTAAACTGTTAAAACAGAGTTGAAGATGCGTAGTTCAGCAATTTATATAAAAAGCGGCACCATTAATTTTGTTAAAACACTAAATAGGTAAATGTTTCCGAATAAAACATGATTATTACAAATTTGTTAAAAGATTTTAATATCAATACGCAAATTGGCGGGGCCATTAAAAAACATTTTTTATTTAAACTAATCTGTAGATGTTTATTGTTTTGTAGATTTAATATAAAGATTTAGTCTAACAATTAAAACAAATTTTAATACAAAGAAATAAATAATTTCAATTTTTTAAATCCAAACAAATAGAATGAAGGGGTGCAAAGAAGGTAATGAAAATTAGCGTTATTATTCGAAATATTAATAAAACTTCATTTTTTGCTCCTATTTGACAACGAAATATGTATTTGAGAACACAACCATAAAGTAATTGATTTAAAATAGTTTTCTTCTGTGTGTTATTTATATAATATAGTACGCTTCTTTATTTATAAACAATTATTGAATGTGGGAATCTTACCGTATAGAAAGTGTATATTACCTCGTATGTATATATACTTGTATATTAGAAGTTTATGCATACTAATTTCAAGTATGCATATATCTATAATACTCTTAGTCATACAATACGACGTGAACCTACAATAAGGTGAAGACGTTTTTTCAGTGTACTTATATAAGACTGCTTGCCTCGACTCTACATAATATTAACAATTTGCGAGTCAGTTCAGAATTTTGATCAGGTACAAAAGGAGTTAATATGGCTACCCTACTATTTTCTGTCATTCTATAACACGTAAAGAATTGATTCTGCATATATCATTGAACTTGCATTAATTCTATCACTGAATGAAGTCGTTTACAATCCATTAATGCTATACTTCTTTTTAAAAGACTCCAGTTTTCAGTGTATATATAAATAAGTGTAGGCGCATATAGGTAGTGAATTTTTCACAATTCTACACTAATAGATGTCAGTTATTTATCTTTATTTCTTGTCACTACCCTCTTATACTTTAAATATGACGTTTTTACGCATACTACAATGCAGTGTACTAATCCACACAAATTCAATTTATTGCTCACCTGAGTAACGTCTTACTCAATTTAGATTTAGTGAACTATTCACAAGTTAACTATTAAACACGATTATATTTCTAAACTATTTATTGTATGGAAGAAGTAACCTGACAACGATAATTCTTCCTCAAAATGCAACAAAAGGGCGCTATCAGCAGTACTCCTTATGGAAAGTCTCCCAGCTACGCAGACGTTGTACGATCCCCAGATACCCAGAACCAGTTCTATGGTCCGCCGCGGAGTGACTTGGACCCCAGAGTTGGTACCTATGACAACACAGCTTTCGTCTCCAGTCAAGGTGTTGACATCGATAGACCTGTAGATACTTCTGTGAAGGTGACACAAGATGAGGGGAAGACAGGTGGACGAGATCGATGGGCCTCCAAGATGGAGTTCCTGCTCAGTGTTATCGGGTTTGCAGTTGATCTGGGAAACATATGGAGGTTCCCCTACATCTGCTATCGAAATGGGGGTGGTAAGTCATGGCAAAATCTGTACGCATGGTCTTTAGTTCAAAACAGGACTATTATACAATAACTGAACAAAACTTAACGATGTAGTTTTTGCACCACCAGAATTAAGACTGCATCTTTATAGACATCCTTAATTTAATGAATTAAAAATCATTTTGTCGAGATGTTTTAAATGTTCAGTATATATGTAAATACTATATTGAAGAATTGGAGAATATGTTTTATTTCTTATTTGGCTCTATCCATACGGGACTTTTTCGTGCTCCCATATCCCGGGGTGCGGTTTAGCACTGCAGACTTCATTTTAAAACCGTAAGCCAATTGTTATTGGAACCCTCATAATTTTTAGCTTCCTAATAGAATACTTAGTTTGGACATTTGGTATGTATAGCTAAATCAGAATGTTTTGCAGCATATTTCATTGAAAAATGGTTTTAAAAGTATTCTTCATAAAAAATGTATTATTTTAATCTTTACATTTTTTAAATTAATGTGAAATATAATTTATATTTACAACAGAAAGAAATGCTTTTTGGAATTTCATCAATTTCTAGGAAGATACGCATATTTAAAATAAAAAAACTATTTTATTGCGTTTGTAACAAAAATGGGTGTAAATGAATATTACATGCTGTGAAACTATAATTTAAGAAAAAGTCATGAAAGCTAGATTGCTCCATGTTTTACTTTAAAATAACAGCAAACATGTGCTGGGTTAGGGATAGGGCTAAAATAATATTAAATGAGATATACATTGAAAGACGTTACATTTCGGAAAATAATTGAATGCATACGTTCTGCACTATCGAAAGAATAGAAGTGGCCATCGAAAAAAATGGGTTGATAATATTTTTAGTTGACCGGAATGGGAAACAATGTGTAGTATGTCAATGTTTGGCTTATCGAATTAGTTTGGTTAGCTATTGTAAATATAATTTACTGTCAATGTTGCACATAATGTGATACAACGTGAATAAGTTTTCTGTGTTACCGTACTTGTTTACTTAATGAGGTGTAAATAATGCGGGTCAGTCTTATGTGCGTGAACGTTATAGGGACTTGACCGTACTAAAGCAAACATTAAGCTATGTAGTGCATAAACCAACGCTTGAGAGTACTATATATATATATATATATTGCGTGAATATGTGTGGCTAATAGGTGTCAGTTGTAATCACTCTAGATTTTTTTGTAGAAATTAATTACAAATATAGATTAAAAAATATGAAAGATTTGTATTAAGCTTTTATATCCTAAAAAATAATTTTTGTAGTTTTATTATTTTTATTTCAACTGCTATATAGTTATTTATGTACACGCTGCTTTGCGATTTCTCTCATTATGCCGATTCTAACATGTTTCTTTTAATTGCTATACTATGGCAACTGTAATTTTTTCTTAAAAAAGATGTTGTTTTGTATTAAGAAAATGTGTTGAATACATTGGGATTTAGCCCTAATATATGTACACATTATGCCAGTAAATTTCTTTTCGTGTTTTACAATTTAAAAAATAAATGTTTAGTCAGAAATGTTTAGTGCAATAATATGATCGTTTAATAATAATTGCTCACAAAATTATTTTACTTAACCCTATCTATAAACAGGCATGTGAGGGGGACTGTTTTATTTTTGCTGTCATATTTTATCTAAAAAACGCGAGAGAGGGGGGGGTGGCAGAATTTGTGACCCCTTTAGTTCCTGGCTGCGTTAAATAGCCCGGTATGTATAGGCTTAATTATTTATCTCTCAACTATAAAATAATCATGTAGGATTACTGACAAGTTGACAAATTACTTACTCAATTTAATTTAATTATATCCTCAGTTCTTGAATTATTAATATTAACCCATAATATACAAGTATATGGCTCTGAATTGTTATGTTTATTCCTCAATTTGACAATGACATTGTAATTCTAAGTTTTTCGTACTTGTCAATAGGTTTTCTTGAAAATATTTTTTTTTAGATATAAATATATATTTTTTGTTTATTACAACAGGTTACATGTATATTATGTTTGTAAATTAAAAATTAAAAATAACCCGAATTTAGATGATATTCATGTAAAATTATTTGTGTTTTCAGGTGCATTTCTCATTGCCTACATAATAATGTACGTTTTTGGCGGCCTACCTATGTTCTACCTGGAGCTGTTAATAGGACAGTACCACGGCTGTGGAGCCATCAGTATTTGGGAGAAGATATTCCCACTTATTAAAGGTATTTACTAATGCATGGAGGTTTATTAATACGAATTAATTATTAAATCGAATTTACGTGCCCGCCAATAACTTGTTTGAATCTAAGTTCATTTTAATATACATTTTCTAAAGGAATATTTAACATTAATATTTATTATTTATGTTAATCTGATTAATCCATAAACATTTAATTTTAAATAAAATAAGGTTTATAACATGTTTAATAATAATGGACAGTTATAATGAAAGTTTACTTACGTTTGAGAATTTTCGAGACTATAATTATGTCAATATCAATATTTTTAAATCTTCAAATTTATTCTGTTGAAAACATAACAGTTCATATTATTTTAACAATTTCTTTAATGCATAAGATTTTACGAATACAGAAAAAGCTTTAGCGAAACTTTCGTATTCATAATACAAACTTACAAGGTAACATAATTTATTAATATAAAAATTATGAATAATTGTTATATTATCATTTAATATTTATCTTTTCACCAAATATGAAATATTTCTTTGTGATTATTTATTAAATACATTAAGTGAGATGTTTCATTATTACACATATATATGGAGGCCTCTTTTATACATTATTTTAAATCACAAGTAACAATCGAGAACTTGTAATGTTTAGAACAAGAAATAATAGTAGGACAATTGTAATGGTTATATAAGTACAGATCACAAATTATATCATTTGCAGTTATATACTCTCCCACCAATAACTTCATGACTTACTTTCTTATCTTTATATTAACTATTTCCGGAGACTTCTGTTTTTTGTAATATATTAACGAATTCTGATTTTCAAGTTTCATTGATTGAAATAGATGTGTGTAAGGCGTCGTTACTATAGGTACTATAAATTCATATGTATACCTTTATATTCGCCCTAGTCGGTTACGATTTTTGGTTTATTCTACTCTGCATCACAACTCCCGTATCCTCACCCTAAATTCACACTTTCAGGGATCGGTTTTGGTATGGTGACGATCTCGTTCGTCGTAGGGACCTACTACGAGGTCATTATTGCGTGGGCCTTCTACTTCCTCTTCGATAGCTTTCGAAGTCACGTGCCCTGGGACACTTGCTCAGCCAGCTGGAACACAGAAAACTGTCTGCAGACAGCGATAGCCTTCAACGTCTCGCGCTATAACGGGACTGTCAGTTCAAATGTCACATCTTCGACGTTTGAATACTTCTTGTGAGTTCGACACTTTTGGGAGGGATGTCTCACTTTTAATATTTTTTAATTGTATAGTCAGTTTAAATTACGAGCTTAGCTCGTTCAAAATACTAAATTCTCTTTAAAATGGCTAGAAATCCCTTTCAAATGTTTTTTTATATACATATAACTAAGGACTGATAAAGAACAAATATAAAAAAACTAGACTAAATCCGATCTACAGGTTACTGTAGATAAATATCACATTTTTAAATGTGATCGATGCAAAAAATGACCACTAAATGTAAATATATCACTAAAATATCGCTTCAATAGTTATTTAAACATATTTTGACAGGTTGTAAGCCGATATTCATTATATCGACAACAAATTTTCTAACATTAAACTGTTAATTTGAACTAAATGTAAGAACTTCAATTGATATTAAGTCTTTGTCTTTGCAATAAAAAAATCGAATCACGTTAATTAAGTATTTGAAATATGGAAAACAATCTATAAATCAGTTAATAATTAGACTATTTAAGTGTATTATTTTAGTAGAAGAAGACAATATTGTATTACTATATGGTACATTAATGTACCATTATATATTATTATAATTATGAATATGTTTGTCTAGCCAACAAAATCCTTATGAAAGTATGTACCAAATATATTCCATGTATTTTGCATAAAACTGTCTATAGCACCGTTTTAGTTACAAGTAGTTACACTTCATTATCCTCAGTCGAGGTGTCCTACGAGTTCAGGAAGGTGACGGTCTGGCACGATTGGGCTCTCTTACATGGCAGCTGCCTCTCTGTCTCCTTCTGGTCAAGGGGATCATCTACTTTTCTCTCTTCAAGGGTGTCACTGCAAGTGGAAAGGTGATTTTGGAAAATGAGAGAAAAAGTATAATATCATAATTACGCCACAAAATTCCTTGTTCTTATAAAACACCTTCAAATCAAGCTAAATTAATTTCTTCCTGTGAATAAAATAATGTTAGGCGAAAGTGTGTTTTATAGAATTCGAGCTTGGACTATTTGTAAAAATGTGCGGCATTGCGCAGCTGGATTAACTATATATACACAAATCAATCTAATATTCCTACATTTCTAACTCGACACTTGTAGTGTAGGTGAGTTTTTGAAAATATCCAATATAGTTGAAATTTTGCGATGCGATATTATATATACATCTTTCATTATTGTGCTAAATTTTAGTTTTCTCAGATTTAATTTAGAGGCAGGAGGGGGTACCAAAAGAAATTTCAACGAACTCTACGTATTTCTTTATAGTATTACACTTTAGCGCTTAGACACGACCATTTGAAAAATTTAATTCTGCCAATTTTGATTCATATATGTATATATATAGTTCGTAAATGTTTTGACTGATTCAGGTTGTGTACTTCACGGCTATCATGCCCTACATCATGTTGACGATCCTTCTGGTTCGTACTGCCTTGCTCAGCGGATCGTACGACGGAATTCTTTACTATCTCACGCCAAAATGGGAGCGACTGAAGGACCCCACGGTAATAATTATATTAATAAATCGATAATAAAAGTTTTCTGTTAATGTATTACTGTAAATAGTCATTAACATACGATTTCATGTATACGTAACAACATCGCATATGACTTCATCAACCTGATCGTTTGATATGTTAAAATTTTGATTGGCAGAAAACAATTTTATGAGTTAGAATACTTTGTTGTTTTGTATTTTTCGTTTACATTTGTAATAATGTAGTTCGGAAAAAATTGGCATAAATCATTATTTTATTCAATCCAGTTTAAATCATTCGAACTGTAATATTCTTACAGTTCACTTTCTTACACAGTATTCTTTCTTGCAATAGAATAGCACTTGCATTAGAATTGAAGGAAAAACAGATTTGTAACAAAATGGGAAAATTAACCGATAATTAATATATATATATATATGTGTGTTTTGAATTCAGTAATTAGATGGAGTGAACAGAATAAAAGAAAGGATAATTTTAAGTTTTTCTTATATTTCTGAAATTAATATATAAGAGTTTCTTCTCAATTTCCTCTTGAATGCATAAAGAGAGTCAGCAGAATTCCATTTTATTGTTCAGGTGTGGACTGATGCAGCAGCACAAGTCTACTTTTCTCTGGGTCCAGGGTTCGGTGTGCTCCTCTCTTTTGCAAGCTACAATAAATTCCACAACCGAGTTATAAGGTACACAACTGCATTATATGGTGGTCTAGTACATTTTGAAATTTTATAATAAACTAGAAAATATTAATATAAAGGCTTGATGGGTCGTGTGGAGAGCGACACGATATGGTTTTATAGACGCCCAGTGTTTAATTTTGATGATTTAATTATTTTTGAAATATTAATACCTATATTTATTTTATATAAAAACATATTACGGAACTTCTATATAATTACGCTTATTTTTCGATTATTATTATGCATTTAAGTGGCTTCGTAATTCTTATGAGCGCATTTAATGACAATGTTCTGTACAATGCGCAATATAAGCGAAACTTATATTTCTGAAAAACATTTATATAATTATACATTACAACAACTTTTATGTGTAAAATAAATTGCGATTATATTTTATGCAAACTTTGATCTAAATATAGTTACATTTCTAAAAGTCGATAAAATGTGATATTTATTAGGATCAAATTTAATTCCATATTTTAGGGATGCAGTTATTTCGAGTGTCATCAACTGTCTCACCAGCTTTTTTGCTGGATTCACTGTGTTCAGTGTTTTGGGATATATGGCGGCTGGCCTCAACCAAAAGGTGGAGGATGTGGCGTCATCTGCGGACGGTAAATCTCACCATTTATTGTTTTTAAGCGTGTCACACTATCATTTTATGTAAAGTTTGCCAATTTGTAAGTGAAGTGAGCTGTTTCTAAATGAAAAATGAATTTATTTAAAATTATTACATTTATTCGAGAATAAATTTTTTTTTAAGAAATAATTATTTTTATTGACTATTAATAATACTCAAAGCACATGTAGGTTATCTATAGCTTAGAAATTGTCTTGAAAATTATACGAATCTCAACTGCGGAAGTGAATCCGAAGTTTCCACTTTCCGGGCGGATATGCTAACCACTACACCATTGATTTTGACTAATTAATTATGTATTAATAATTTCCATTTAGATATGCCGCTCTATTTTAATTATCCTAAAATAATTCTAAGTTCTTTGCAATACTTTTTTGAATCGTTTATTTTTTACAATATTTTTACAATCGTTAGTATATAAACATCTAAATATATACAAAAAATACCATTATTAAATTATCGACAGATGCATTGTTGAAAGTATAAAAGAATGATTAGTTTAAAAGTTTTTGCTTCTATGATAATATTCCTAACTTATTAGTTACGCGGTGTTTATAAATCTGTGCCATACATTGCTTATACAATGTATTTACAGCCCAACACGTATTTACAGAAACATATCTATTTATAAAGGCAATGAGGAGGTTGATCTTCACAAACGATTTTTTCGAACGCTAAACAAAAAGAATACAAAAACACTTAAATGTATATGACAATAACATCTATTAATATAACAGAATTAATAATACTAATGATAACAAGTATATAACACATAAATTCACTTGAGTTATAATTTCTATGATGTATAAATGACGTTAATTTATTATAACCAGTCCTTATATTTATGTTAGTACAAATATTGGTGATGGCCAGTATTATTAGATCGTAAGATCAAAAGAATCGAGGACCACAGAGTTAAACGTTGAATAAGAGATTATAGCTTAACAAGGAAGTTATATTAAAACAAAATCATCGTTATCGTTCAAAGATCTTTATTTTGATATTATTTTGAAATTGCTTGCTTTAAAGAAAAGCTACAAAATAGTTACTTTTCTTTTCATTTACGTTAAACCTTTCATTAAACATCATTACGTTAAACCATTTACGCAAACCTTTTTTATTTACAGTTTTTTTTAAATTATAAACAAATATAATTTAAAATAAGTACTAAGTTGTTAATCTAAAAATTGAAATACTTATCATAAGTTTTTCTTTCATTGTTTATTACGTAATGAATACAATGAAATAATTGTTGAATGGAAATGTAAATAAACTTATATTATCGTATTTTACATTAGATAAAACAAAGTATATATTATAATAATATAGTTATATAATTAATAATACATACAATACATATCATATTGCTCTAATGATCAATAAATACGTTTATTTTTAATAATAGCTATAACTATTATGTTATAAGAAAAATAATATATTATACTACAAAAATAAGAAATATCAAACGTGCAAAAATTAACCATTCGACGACGAATATGAGTAAATACAATGTAAATACTAATATTTAATACATTAGTTGTTTGGCAAAGTGCGATTTGGCGGTGAAATACTCGGCTGAGATTCAACAAAGAGGTTTTACTGATCCCCATTACCGCAAATTGCGGCTTGCATTCACACGACACCCTTTAATTCGTTCCTTTTAGGTCCCGCACTAGTGTTCATAGCTTATCCGGAAGCCATTAGCACACTTCCTGTGGCACCTCTTTGGGCGATCCTGTTCTTTATCATGGTCATAACTCTCGGATTGGACAGTTCAGTAAGTTCTGGAATGAATTATGAAAAAAACTGGACACACACTTCTCATAAATAATCAATATTATTTCGGTTATCTCGATTATATTTAAGAGAAAAATCACATTAAGAAAAATCTATCATAATAATGAGATGCCCTTAATTTTTAATAAGCATTATACCTGTTGAATGTTTGCGCACAATATTGCCTAGTACTAGCATACATAATACTACATTTGAATATATTACTCAACTCATCTAAAAATTCAGGTCATTCTCTTACCAAAAATATGCGAGATAAATGTTAAAAAAGTTTTTAAAATCAAAACCGGACATTGTAAATAGTATTACAATGTGATCTCTATAACTTTGCATAATATATTGCAGCAAATTAATATTCTAACTCAAGATTCAAAATTGCTGCATTTTTCTATAAATATTTATAGAACTTTATATTAGAATGTATATAATAAAATAACAATAACAATTTATATTACATAATATGTATTTTTGATATAGAAAATAGGATACCTAAATTCTGCAAAACTTACTAGGGGGTTAACTAAAAATTATACCTTCTGAAAATTATTTTTTATTAACTTCTGTTCTTTTGAACAGTATAATGTAGTTCGCTACTCCATTTAATAGTCGGGGTTAAAGTGTATCAAGTCTAACAGTGCATATCTGGAATTTGGAGTCTTTGGTGAAACCATACACAATACTACAGGAGGGTACATTTTATACTTCTTCTTTTCTTCTTCAGTTTGGAGGGAACGAGGGGATAGTGACAGCCGTCATGGACCATTGGCCCAACGCCTTCAAGAAGCGAGAGTACTTCCTCATTCTTCTGGTTGGATCGACTTACTTGCTGGGTATACCGAATATGACCGCGGTAAGTATTTATGTATTTCGATGGTGATAACCTTTTCATTCATTATTTATTGGGCAACATTAGAAGAAAGTGGGACAGTCTTTTATTAAAATTAAATTTTTGAAACAGGAAATAGGTACTTTTAATTTAGCGGTACTTTCGCGAAAATGTTACCAATTTTAAAGTGCAAAAATAACTTCTTCGCAAAGTAAAAACCTAGACTCCAGAGCTAAAAGGTGTATTTTACAAATATATATTTTCTCCTTATTCAACTGTAGATCAAGCCAAGAATATTATGTAATCTTGAATGGTTATTAATGACTTATTAGAACTATGTGTTACAAAAAGGTTCAATAAAAATATAGAAACATTATTGTAGTTATATTTACATTTCTATTTGATTTTCGTTTTAATTCTTTGCTTTTTGAATTAATATTATAAACTATATATTTCATAAATGGCATTCAGTTAAACATTAAATGACATGTATTTGTTTACATGACCCAATTTACCATAATTGTAAAGGTATACTTACTAAACATCTGAAGTTAATTTAAGAAAAACATACAAATATATACATTTATGCATATAAATTTGTCTATTGTTATTTCATTTATGATTAAATCAAATGCGGTAGGTAACCATACTTGCATAATATAACTCTACATATATAAAACAGCACAGATGATAACGTCGCAAAAATGAAAGTCAATAAATGAACTTATAAAATAAAATAATTCAGATTAAGTAGAAGAAATGTAAATAGTAGTCGTCGATCACATCATTAGCCGTTCTTTCGTGATCTCCCGCACTGTCCGTCTCCAACCAGCTCATTCTATCGCTCTTTCATTTGTAGCCGCCATTGATCCATCATATTTTTATAGAGTCAATCCATCTGACCCTGGGTCGTCTACGTTCTGGTCTACCTTCGACTTCTCCCTCCATGATGGTCTTCTCGAAACATTTACCACCACGCCGACGGATGTGTCCTAAAAAGTAGCTTTCCGCCTTTTGATGATGATAATAAGCCTATCGGGATTGTGCACTTTCTCTAGGACTGTAATGTTCGTGATTCTCGACTCCCATTGGATGTTCAGCATTCTACGGTAGCACCAAAGTTCAAAACTTTCGATTCATCTTGCGTCAGTGTTGAAGATTCTCATCCATAAAGGGCACTACTAAAGATTAACGATTTCAACAGTCTGAGCATCGTGCCTTTTGAAATTTCATGTAATTTCCACAATTTGTTGAGGTCGACATAGGTCTATTTTGCAAAAGCGAGACGAATCTTCAGTTCCTTTCTACTTCCCCCTTTGTTCATAATCGTGCTCCCTAAAAAGTTGAAACTTTCAGTCACATCAATCTGCGTTTGCCATTTGCCATAATATGCATATTGTGATCATCGTCATTGATATGCATTAATTTGGTTTTCTTTACGTTAAAAAAAGTCGTGCATCTTTGCTGGCAGTTTGCATACGTTCAAAGAGTTCTTGCATTTTTGCTTTTGATGTTGTTAGCAGTGTTGTGTCGTCCGCATATAACGGAGATTGTTGACACGAACGCCACCTGCCATGATACCACTATCAAAGTTCTTGAGAACGATGCGCATCACGAAATTGTAAAATTTCTTGTGCTTGTGTGTGTGTGTACTCATGCTTATTATAGCGTGTGACATGTTTACCTCACTGCTACTTTGATTATTTAGTATTATGTTTTTTGTTATTTGTAGCTCGTTTATTATTATTATTTTTATTATTATTATTATTATTATTATTATATATCACAAACAATAATTTTATACATGAAATAGTTTAAAACTAACAATTTAATCAATTTAAAAAATTCTAAAGACCAATTTATAAATTGAAACTGAAAAATAAGAGTACCGATTTTATGTCATAATCTTTCTTCCCGATAGTATAATTATTTCCAGATACGGGATCCTATTATTTTATTTCATCAACTTCTTCTACTCCCTTTTCCTCTCATTTTGAATAACGCTCAGGGCGGCTATTACCTGCTCACTCTCATGGATTTCCATACAGCCCCGATTTCTATCCTGCTCATCGCCTTCTTTGAGGTTGCTGCAGTGGCCTGGGTCTACGACATCAGAAAGTTCTCTCTTGACATCGCGGAGATGACGGGCAGTGGACCCTGTATGGGCTGGAAGATTCTCTGGGCTGGAATCACACCTCTCTTCCTGCTGGTGAGATGCCGTAGTCCGTATTCCGGGATTGACATTAAATACCTGAGGTTTTATATTTAAGGTGTTCCGGTGTTTGATCAGAATTCATATTAAAATTGAAGTTCAAAATAAAAGTTCGTATTTTCAAATAAGCGTCCATGTATGTCAATATTTCACTCTAAATATCCATCAATACTTAATAAATGCCTTTGTCAAAATGCCAGCTAAAAATAAACTGACTCAATTAGGTACCCATTTCAAAATACCATCTAAAATGATGCACCCAATTCATCACGCCAGCTAAATATAAACAAGCGTTCATTACAACATTACACTTTTTAAATATCGTCTAAAAAAGTCTCTTTCAAAAAATGCCAACTAAATAGAGTTCCCGGTCTGTAAACCCTAATGTCAAATTGGAACTATCCTTATATTTTAACATTTTATTTGCGATTAAAAGAAAGACACAATCGTGGCTCATTTAGAGAGACCTCGAGCGTCATAACATTTTTGGGACATTAAAAACACAAATATGAAAGCCCCAGACGAGTTTTGCAAAAATAGTCATTTAATATTGTATCTCCAACCAGATGCGGGATTGCAGAATAATCGGAAGACTGTGGTTGAGAGTGTGTCGATGGCAGCACACGTTTATAGAATGTACAAACAGAATTATCCGTAAGCTGAGAAAAAGATCACCAGATTTTCGGAACAAAGAATCAAAGAAGAAGACTACCGAATTTATGAAAGCCCGCGGTGAAGTCTTTAGTTCGTCTATATATCCTGGGTCTAGAAATGAAACTAGTCAATATGCCAATTTCCAGCTAAAAATAACCTTCTAGTTAGTCCTAAATATTATAAGCATCAATAGGACAATGGAAGAGATGAATTATATAGAACTGGAGTACACGTAATGTTTACATATATTATATATAGAATAGAAAATTCGTGAACAATTTGAAATCAGATATATATGTACATATATGTTTACAGACACAGATTCCTTACACAAGGAATGTTTGGGCGTTAGACTCACCAATGGTGTCTATTTTATGCACCTATAATTAATATGGAATACAGTTTTTGAATTTTATTAATTGTGTAGAGTATTGCGCTTAATATACGATAAATTATGAATCTTTTTAAATATGCCGACAGTCATCTTTATAGTTTTTAAATAAGATTCTATGGACACATAATAAAAGTTTGAATAACATAAAATATCTGAGATACTTTTTTATTTTTATTCTTCAAAAAGTTCGTATTCAGAAAATGGCATAAAAAGTTTCAAAACAAGTGGTATTAAGATTAATACGAATTTGTAAGATTCTGTTAATTAATCAAAGTAGGATTTTAATATCTAAAGTTAATATTAACGGTTTAAAAGGTCAACAGATTTTTTTAATGCTGCAAAGTTATATTTTTATATTTATTTATTTATTTACGGAATTTAACATATACATATATGTTACCGTAAATATTTCATTTCTTTGGATTATTTTGATATGTGTACACAATTTGCTGTATAGTACATATAATATATTAGTTTAATACAGCAAACTATTTACATATGCCAAATTTTTAACTAACACATTCGTGCATGATTTATGATCAACAAATATTTGTGTCAAATGCATAACTTGAATTAAAATAGCTAAGTACTTGAAACCATTGAACTATTATTATTTAGTTAGCTATATGCAGAAAAAAGTTTAATACTTGAAACTACATTGACCGCTTGTCTGTTTATTTTTCTCTGCATATTTAGTACCTATATTATAACAATGCTGCCTCTCAGCTATAATGCGATATATCTAATGCAGTCATTCACAGTTCAATAAACTTTACTGGTGATCATTTATGTTGTACCAAGCATTTGTATTATATGAACAAACATGAATATCATCAACTTATTTGCCTTTATGGCACATCGTTAATGACATTAACAATAAACTTAACACTTGCAATTTTATTGAACTAAGCTATACAGGGTGTCCAATAAGTCCCCTGCACTTTTTAAAACAAACACTTTTAGGTTATTAGCTTTTCATGTATGCAGAAATTTGTGAGCCTCTCATGTATACATTGTGAGCCTCTCATAAGCG
>JAYRBW010073450.1:0-25819 GCA_036023295.1 Invenusta paracnida
TTCTCTCACTTTTATCTTTTACTTCGTCTGAAGAAGGTGTCTTACACCGAAATATAACGTTCTATTTTAATCAACGAGTAGCCCGGCTATTTTATTTAATTCAAATTTATGAAAAAAATGCTACTTAAGGGAAACTACATCTTACTTAAAAAATAATAATTTAAACTTGAAGAAAAAGCAGATTTCCATCTAACATTTCGCCAAATGGTATATTTAATTTGTAAAAATACACGCGACGTTATTTGAAATCACAGTACAGCTTTTATCAGTTAACCAATACGTAATGAAGGTAACTTCAAATCACAGAGCATAATATATAAAATATCAATTAACCAGAAATAATAATCGGACATAAACATTACATAATATTTCAAAGTGAAATAACTGACTAATGATATTATAATACCCGGAAAAGGATTCCAGCACGCAGCAGTAAAGTCGACCAATCAATCAACTAACCTTATCAACGGACTGATTTCTGGTGAGTGTCATGGTCGACAGCTGCGCTTCCAGTTCATTTTTGGACCTCTCCACATCCATCAGTCGTGTCCGCGCCTCAGTTAACTCCCCTGCGCAGGAGGAGTTCCCGTCTTGAACGGAGGAGCTGGCCAGGCGTTCGTGCTCCATATGGGCCACTTCGTTGCACTTTACCTGCAAAAGGGAAGAGAGAAATGGGTGGGGGTGGTTATAGAGAAAAAATAGACATAGACATGAACGCAATATTGTATAAATCAAAGATATCAGAATTATATAACTGATCAACTTAGATTAAATTAAAATTATGAGCCACGAATTATATATACATATATATATTTATTATGCAGTTATAGGTAATCAATAATAATACTGCTTAATTATCTAAAACTGAAATACACAAAATTACAATTTCTAAAAAAATCATGAATCTCTCAGAATATGTAGCTAATCTTTATACAATTATTATTACAATTACATTATTACAATCCGGTATTCAAATAAAGATACATAACTTATATATGCTTCAATTTAAAATTTGTTTTCCAACTTCCTATTTGGAATTGTTTTATTTGAATCACACTGAATTTAGTTTATTTATTGTCCAAACACATTTCATACATCAATGATATATTTAGCTATCCAAATCAGTAGTTACCTTAGAAATTAATGTTATTAATAATAATTAATATAGATTATAGTATTATAAAAGCTAATATCAATTTAAATAATCCACTTCAGTAATAACTGAGTACTATTATACAATAAAGCGATAATATATCGATATTTGTACTATTGGTATATAAATTGTCAATGATCATTATGCGTTTAAATAAATAAACATAAATCTGCGATTTAAATATAACAGGTACTAACATTTACCCGAATTGTATCAATAAAACTTTAAAATATATTTGATATTAGATAATTAAAAAATAAAATGATTAATAACTCAAAATAAAAAAATTCGATTTTAAAATTATAGGGAAATTTCTTCTACAAGGTAAAACATATAATACACAAAGAAGCGGAAGACAAGGAATAAATGATAATACTTCTAAAACAATAAGTTTTATAAACTGTAATTTACAAAAGTTTACTAACGTTTAATAATATACCAGAATGTCCAGATTTTGTAATTAATGAAATACTAAATATAATATTTTAAATAAAGTAAAAGGGATGGAATCATTAAAGATGTATAAAACTATCAGATTTTTAAACTAAAGTTAATATTATAAATTTCAAATTCACCGTATCAATTTATCAATCTCAAAAAGCATGATCATTAGGTACAAGAAAACAATCATAACGCTTAAAATAGAGTTGAACTCGATTTTCTCGAAAAAAAATGAAACTGCCACATAAATTATACACCCGCCATGTGAAACAAAAAGTCATCAAAATTACTATCTAAAGACGCAGGAAGAAAAAATTGAAGAATTCTTTTGGAGAAATAGATAAAAAATACGAACGAAAGGCTGAAGAAAAATAATAGAAAAAAATGTATCAAGGCGTGGCGCTTGGAGTGAAATTAATTGACGAAAGAGTCCGATCGAGTTGAGTAAGTTAGAAAGAAAGATTGATGAAATGACCAGACAAATGGCCATGAGAAGTCAAATTGACTACTAGGTACTTAATAGCAAGCAAGAAAGGGAAAACCTGACCATGAATTAGCAGTACAGAAGACTATTCGAAGCAGAAGACTATATATATATATTATACACGGCCTCTCGTTCTGTTGCTGATTGCTTATAGCGTGTATGTAGACAGAAAGGCTGAGAATCTATTCGATGGTCTTGACGTATAACTAGGAAAATCGTCGCTTACTTAAATTAACAACAACTACAGTATAGTATATGTAGTATGCAGCTAAGTAGTTAGAAGACGAATACCGTATTTCTATTTTCTGATAGAATAAGGCGCAGAGAAGAGAAGAGGGGCAGGGGAGGGGAATCAGTCGATTAAATGCACACAGGCGGAGAGTGATTAAAGTTCTCGAGCAGAAAGAAGACTTGAATTAGAAAATTGTCAAATTAAGAATTGCAAATTTAAAGTTGAATCACCCAGTTGCTCAGTTATTTCATTGAGAAATATTTATTGTCTAACTAACTGACCAACTTTATTTACTAGTAGGTATATTGCAATATTTCTTGTTATAATTAATGGTTTATTTGTGACCTGATGCATGTTAACGTTCTATATAAACATATAATATTAAAAAAGTATATTGCAAAATGACTTTTTATGAAAAATTAATTTAATAGATCATATATGATTAGTAGTTCCACAATTACAAAATATCTCACAAAAACAATTTACTTTAGCTTCTTAGTCATCAAAATTAAAACTATACATATAGCCTTATTAAATAAAAGTGAAATTTGTTTTTGCCAATGAAACATGTAAATGAAATGTATTATGTAAACAATCACATAATATGTATAATTAGTCAGAATTCTTAAATTACAATTTATTACTTAGTTATGTTTACAAAATAAAAGTGACCGTAAAATGTATCTAACTAACTCGTAATTCTTCCTCTTTTTCTTCTACTTTCTTCTTTTCCAAATCGAGTTCTTTACTGATGGCAGCTTTCTAAAAATTGAAAAGAAAAATATGATAATTATTAAAATTATACCCATAGACTTATGAAGTTTGTAAAATAATTAATTGGCGATAGCTAGAAATACAGTAGGAATTTGAAAGAAATATATTCCGTAGTTAAACTTAACTTATATAATAACAATTTAAAATTGTACCAGTATTATAAGCTTGATAATAATGACCAATCTACGAGCTCCATAGGAGTGTTTAAAACCCAAGCATCACCCACCTTCCGCAGAAGGTCAACATGTTCGTCCCTCAGTTTGCTGTAGACATCTCGCATCTTACGGAACTTCTCCTCGTAAACCTTCCCCTGGTCAAGTTGCTGAAGTTTGTGGGACTTGAGCTCTTCAATCTCCTGGTTAACAGAAGACAAACACACAGACTTGTATGTAGTGCAAAAATAGGTTATGTCAAGGTCAATCGAAAATATAGAGATTGATCAATTGTTCGATTTTGAGTTGCAGTTAGATATATTTATTATGCTAGTTGTATTTATAATGAGTTAAACATAGATCAATGCAAAATGCATTCATTTTCATATTTATCCTTTTAATGAAAACAATTCACATAGTATATAAAATTTCAAAATAATATGAAACGATTACAATATATTCTGTTAAATTAAAAAAAAAGACAACATATACTAAATAGTGATGTAAAAAAGATGCATAAGCACAAAATCTGATTACTGTGTTCACAGTAAATTCTAGTCACTATTTTCAATAAAATACTTGGCTTAACGTATATATGACATTTCCTCTATAAAAACATAATATAGGGGGTTATAGGATAAGAAGCCCTATAATAATTTGAATAAATAATATGCAAAATAATAAACAATACACAGAAAAGAAACGAGGGAAATTGTCAATTAGAAACCTCTTCATGGCGTTCTTTGAGTTGGACAAGGCTTTTAACATTCTCCTCCAATGTTCTGATTCGCACAAGAAGAGCGTCCACCTTCTCTTTATGCTGGAAAATAGATCGAATTGAAAAAAAACACATGAAAATAGTACAATATAAAGTAGACTAATTATTTACTTAAACAAGAGTAAACATGGGCAACGTCAGTATTAGATTTCTTCAACCTCAATAGTTTTGTGTAACTGGTCCAAGGTTCTAAAGATATAAATGTCTATTAAGGAATATTATTGTTCTTAAAAAAATCAAATATAAACTAAATTTTAGAATAATATACTCGTAGTAAACTTGATAAAATTTAAAAAGTGAATACACAGTAGTAAACAAGAACTATTGTGAATGTATATATATTTAAGAATTTTAATATTTTAAAGGAACATAGATACGTCTAATATGTCTACAAGATACTCGAAACTTTTTTATGGCTACATAAGTTCATATTCAATTGACATATATGTACATATTTACATAAAAGTAAATTGAAGTAATGTTCAATTTACTTCACTTGAACAATTTGAGACAGCTGTCTCAATATTAAAAACTTTTATTTACAGGATTGGTCCTCCAATTATAACTGATTTTATATGTTGTATTGTTTTTTTTGTATGTATGCAATCTACATCTATCTCATCGTCTATTATTATTATTACATAATATATAAAAATTTTCAGATAAAATTACGGCTTATCTTCTATAAGTGAACATCACTTGTTTTCTCTATCGCCTCCTTTATGGGGTGTTTCATGGTAATTTCAATAATGCACAGTTAACAAATACTGTATATAATTCTGTATATTAGTATACTAATATATTATAGTAATGAATATATCTTGGGTATAAATTAGTCATGCTACATTGCTGAAGATTTTTGCTTGTTGACGATTCTCAATACTGACAGTTATCGAAACTGGTGAAACAACTCCTCCATAATAACAAACAGTATAATATGCTTGAAATTTCAAAAGATCACACGAATGAATTCGAGTATATTAAAATGATTGACGAGGCGAATGAATGCAATTTTTAATATAAAAATCCATTCTTTCTTTATAAGATTATAGGTATATAAGAGTACTGTTAATGAGTAAAGTAATACACAGTAAAGTACATACAAAATAAATACTATTTTTTACTCACTTCAATAATCATCCGATTCAATTCAGCATTGAGTCTTTCAATTTCGGCCATCAAATCATGGCGTGATCCGTTACTGTGAAAACAGTGAAAAATAACGATGAAAATAATTTAAAATTGATAATTAAAACATGTATTATATCATTAGCATGCAAGGTCTAAGGGAAGTACGCAAATCAAGGCCCGTTGTGCAACACACCTGTGGTGCGTTCCATTAAAAGAAAAGTCACCCATATCGTTTCCAAAGACCGCATCAAACCTGTCGTTCCGTTGGGGAATCACCTTGAAGAAAGGAGAGAAGCAAATTAGAATGATGCACACAAAAGTGCAGGGAAATGCAGGGGAAATGCAGAAGCACACATCAGCATTTCTAAAAGGCATGTGTAACGTTATATTCAGAGAATAGGTTGAACGGTTAATAAAAAACGATATTAAGTAGCAACGTGTAGCTCTAATTTAGTAGCGTGATGCATTCATTGTACTATCCAACGAGGCGGTATACAGGACTGCTATCTTAAATTAAATACCCTTAATTTAGTGTATAATCATTCTCTTGACAGTAACTTTTCATTTGAAATAAAATTAAAGAGAAATATCATATTCTGAGATTATGATTGAAGATAACTGTTATGTAAAGTGTTTCTAAAAAGGGTGCTTAGTCTCCGTCCCGGTAATATAATAATTGATATACTAAATATAGCTTATAGGTCAAAAATCCATGTCTGCTAAGTCTACCAATAAATTTTAGTCTTAATTTGCGTAGAGTAACTAATTGCTTGCCACATACTCAGCAAGCAGCCACAGAGAGGTTGCAAAAAGCATCGACCTTCTGTGCTTGGTGTAAGAATATTTATTATGTATATAGTTAGTTGGTTACATATAGAGCTTGTCTTTTATTAAGATAAAATATAAGGTGTATTATGTGTGAATAAGTCTACCTACTTACCTCTTGATGATTCACAAGCCTGTTGTGTCAGAGCTTAGAGGCTATAGTATTTCCTTTGCAGAACCAAATCTATTACACATACTTAACTAAGACCACATAAGATAGATTAGCATGGTTCTTGTTCGTGCACCCAATTATTTCGTCATATTATAATAAATTTGCATTAATATTATAAGATACAGTCAACAATTTAAAATTCTAGTCTACGAGTATAAAGCGAGTCGCATTAAATATAAGCATCGTATTATTCACGTATTAATAACGCGATTTTTCCATAGTTTTATAGAATTATTTACTATTTAATTAGTAGTGTGTCTGTTGAAGAAAAATGCAAATTGCTTTTTATCGTGCATTACAGCAAATGTTAAGATACATACTATATAAGTGTGTATATATTTACTAAACATAAAATCATAGTGTTACCTGAATAGAATTTTTAGTACAAATATTTGAATAGAAAAGCAAATTAAAGACAATTCAAATAGTCATCCTTATTTTTTATTCTTCTTACAAGATATATGTCATTATTCAGGCAAATTATTTTTAACAACCATGCAGGAAAAAATAGTGTTCGTAATTGATAAAAATTCAAAAATTCCACAATTATACAAACCACTTAAGTGCAATTATTTATTCTTCCTTCGGATATAATTTTTGAGATGTAAGAATCATAAACAGTGATAATTTGCTTAAAATTGATATCCATACAACACCATAACACTGACATATTGAAATATGAATCGTCCTATCAACTTACTTTTGGGCTCATCTTTATAATAAAAAATTTCGTTAAGAAATATAATTATACTATAAAAAATATTACAAAAGTCAAATATGGTAAACTATAAAGAAATACACAAAAAATCAACGATTGAATCAAAGTATAAAAATATGTTACATATAATATATTTTTTGGAAACCGTTAATTCAGAAAGTTAGCATGTTAGCATATGTCTAAAGCAGCAAAATTGTATAAAATATTCTTCACATGTAAATCAATGGACATGCGATTGTTTCTATAATTAAATGGACATTTACAAGCGTCAAACAATCAATCAATAATTGTACTCTAGATATAGATATACCCTCTCATTCCTGGTAGACAAATGTTGCAAAGAAGAGAAGTTGGCAGCGGCAGTTCGAGGTATTGGTGGCGGAGGTCGTTTAGCGGGGAGTGATGACATTACATTCCCATCATATTTTGATCGCTATAAACACACACAATAGAGGTAAAAACTTGACAAAAAGTTTCTATATTGACATCATAACTTATGCGGCGTTATACTTGTAATATCTAGGTTACCTACCTATTCATTGAGCGTTAAATCCCAAAAGAAAGAGATGCCAAGTTAAAAGCGATGTCAGCGAGGAATACCAACCATAGACTAACAAAGACCAACTATTTGTTAATCTATGATACCAACCTACTGACTTCATTATATACTCCAACTTTTATTTAAAACTAGAAAATAGCATTAATAGAGGGGCATATTTTTAAGCAGCACAACTCTACTGTCTTTGTAAGTAGGTAAGTATATACACGATTAATACAACAATCCGATAGAAAAGCTGCCTGTCTGGTAGAAAAAAGAACAGAACTCGAAGTCTCAAATGTAAACAATGAACTGAAGGCTCGTATTATGTAGGTAAAGGTGGATGTATAAATAATTAATCAATTTATGTTATAAGTACAGTGCTGTACAGTATCAAGAGACAGTCCAGTTTTAAGACAAGCTTTTCGTGCACTTTTAAGATTTTATACATAATATAATATTACGTAGTTAATGTATTCGATGAAAAGACGCAATATAAATCTATTTGACTTATAAATAACTTTTATGCAATATTTCATTCATGAAAATATAAAACTATTTGACTTATAAATAAATACATTATAATAAAACCTTGCATTTGAAAAATAATTGGTTTCAAATTGGCTTTACATTTTTTGAGTCTTTCTTTATTGTAAGAACGTACTTTCTTTTAAATTTTTGAGTTTATTGTAAAAGTAACTTCTTCTATCTAATCCAGTCTTACTAAATTAGTAAATATCCAAAAATGTGTGATTTGGGTTATAGTGCTTTTGTCAATAATTCATTAACAGTAAATGACTACTCAATATATCCAAATTTTTATAAATATCTATTATAACAATAAGTCGATTAAATAATGGAACATATTCATATTTATAATTACGTACAATGAAATTATTCATTAAAACAAATAAAAAACAAAACGGAAAAAATAATAGTTATCTGTTAGTACATGATGTTAAACACATACATATTAAAAATTGCTACTGTTCTAAACAACCTGTTATTGACAACAATTTTCTAGAATTCATTTTGGTAAGGTGTCTTTAATTTAAAACATAAACAAAAATATTATCACGATTTCAACGTTTTTAGTCAAGCGAAATACAATGACATGATAAAAATCACACTTTAAAAGCCTCTATTATGATAATGATACTTAATAAACTACTCAGTTATAGTGCATATATTGATGGGAAACACAGTGTGCTTAAATACATATATAATATGTTAATAGTGTCAATTAAAAAATGACTGGATAGAAAAATACTAAAAGCTAGAAGGTTCAAGAATAAAAACTAAAGTAACCTGCTTTGGAAAGATGTAATAATTTGTTTATTTTTTTAAATTTTAAGGCGAGTGGGAGTTTTGTTATGTTTTATATGTAAAAAAATGTACGTCTACTTACTTCAGCAATCATGACCGGCTCGGCGACATCGATAAGACTGGAGATGTGCGTGTCCTCGGGGCTGGCCGGAGCTTCCGTAGAGTCGTCAGGGGCGTCGTCAAGGGCAACGGTTACTACAGGTGCTTGGTGCGAGGCGAGCTCTGACTCGACGAGGAAGTTGGGTGGGAACTGACAGTGTCGGGTGTTGGGGTGGTATTATATCAGAGAGGTTGGTTGAATATATACAAATTTAAAGGAAAATATCAATAAAGTTGTTTAAGATTCAGAAATGCGAAATAAACAGAAGTTATGGATATGTACTTTAAGTAAATTATTGAGACATTGAAAGTTTATAAGAAAATTTCTTGTGTGACATTTACTATTTATTAACTTTATTGTTAAATAAGGTTTATTTCAAATGCCTTTAATTAACAAAGATACACACTATATAAAAATGTGATACTTATGTGCAGATAATGTACTTCAATAATGGAATAGAACATATTATAAAATAATACGTGGGAAAATATCACATATATGGGAACTAAAAATACTAAAATAAGTTATGTACATTATTACGTATTATAATAAGTCATGGAATATTATTTATTAATAAAAAAGTATTTACTCAGAAGTGTAACTTTTTAAAGAATAAAACTTATATAACAAATTTATGTGTTTCTTTATAATACAGACACAGTATATAATATATCACACTAAAGACTATGAAAAACATTATAAATAAAGGCATACATACAGTATACTGATCAACTATTACATTTAAAAATACGATAAAACATCAAACATGTCCAATATTCTACAGTTGAAACTTAATACGAAATAAATAAAAGAAAATTGCAATATTATTTGATTGAATCAAAATTTAGGTTGAAAGGTCTGGGGCAGTTAAAAAACAATTATAAGGTGCTAACAAAATTTTAACAGACCTTTCTGAACATTTAAATGCGATGTATATTTCATCAACTATGTTGTTCAACTAATCAGACTAACTAAAAAGACAAGAAAACTAAAGCTGTAAAGAACTTCAATCAATCCAATATTTGCCCCAAAACTTTATTAATACACTAATATTAATTTATATATCTGAGCAATGTAGGTATATGATAAAAATATAGAAAAAAGTATGCTAATTATATAGAAAGATAATGTTCGATTACATATAAAAGTCAAATGATTATCATTTCTACAAGAAAATATAATCAAAATGAACCTTTTTTTGTAGTTCTAAAAAAATCAATCTAATTATATTAAATATTATTGTACCATTAAAATTTTGTAAGATCTATTTTTTCTGAATTATTAAACAGAAATTTTACAAACGATAAAAAATTTTCCTTTACTAATTCTTTAGAGTAAAACATAAAATACATAAATAAAAATGATAAATAAGTCCATTTTATATTTAGTTTAATAATAAAGACCTATTTAAAAACGCAAGTAACGCCCGCTGAATACAATAGAGATAATCCTATTATTAATATATTATTTAGAAATAGGAGATCAAAAATCAATATTGTGGAGAATGATCAGTACACTATAGGATTCTAGAGAACAGATATCATATAACTTTATTGCATTATAGTGTAATAACATAATTATGGACAAGATTTCAACCTTGTTAACCTTTGGTTTTAAGCTTACATAATATGGGTATAATATATATATACCCCAGTAGAATCAATATCATTGTAGATCGTAATGGTATATAAACAGTTCTGAGCGCATTTTGTCTTATCATGAGGTCTTTAATATATTATATCGATATTGATCAACAAAATGTTGTATTTACGGTATATATAGTAAAGTCACAGTTAGTACAGTAATTCATTCACTTATTAATATTCAGAAGTAGCAATATTAACAGAAAACCCAGAAAACCCAGAAAAAAGAGCCCTAAATTATCTATTCTTCAAATGTATTCTACAAAAATTATTGTAAATCAATATCCCTTTTCACGGCTAATAATTAATCAATTGAAAAATAATGGTGTCCTACATATTATATAATCCATACAAAATGAATAAAAAAACGCAGGACAGAAATATCATTGTTAAGGACATGTTAAACCGTTAAACCATGTGCTTTTGCTATTTTTGACAATCAGAATTATACTTTTGAACCGACACTTAACAATTGAGAGCGTAGGAATACTCGTTTACGCGGCAGGCATGAATAATAACACATAGAGTAATAAAAACTATTTTTTATTCCTATTGATTGTGAATAACAGTCTAATGTGAATATTTATTGTTTTACTAAAAGCCATTTTAGAAATATATTTAAGAAAACCTAATTACTGTAAGACAGTGTATTGCATGATGCCGTTTAAGGTATGAATGCCATAACATATATTTTTTCTAACGAAATGAATACGCTATAATAGTCGAAATTTCGATAAGATTTATTGATTTGACATGCATTCAACTTTTGTAAATTTTCGACGATAGTAAAATGGGTATATTTTAATAAGTTATCATTAACCCTTTTTTTATGGCATTTGTATCTTGATTTACCACTTCTTCCAGCGATCAAGTGAAATTAAAAAAAGTAAAACAAAGTGGTATAAACAACGAAAGAAATTTAGAAATGTTCTATATTTATTTAATAAAATTCACTCACGCCGATATTTAACATACAACATCGACAAATATATAATTTTATTTCCTTGCAATCATGGAATAAATAGAATATGATTTTGAATAATTCTATCCCCCTAAACTGTTATAAGCAAAGTCTATATATCTGTTATTTTAAATAAATAATAAAACATCATAGAGTTATAATACTAATAATAATAAATTATTGAGTATAATAGTAACAAAAAGTCGATTAATATTTCAACTGAAAATTTGGTTTGTATGTTGAATAAAACAGGATTTCTATTTTTGAATGAATAATTCATTAAAATCTAGACATTTTGGTCATAATATGAAGACCGATTTTTAAGGGATAATCAATAAAAATACTGCTTACTCATCCTAATTTAAAATTGAAAACGAGTGATATAATATTTTTGTCCCTATATAATCAGTGACGAAAAG
This sequence comes from Invenusta paracnida, assembly GCA_036023295.1. NCBI lineage: Eukaryota > Metazoa > Platyhelminthes > Proseriata > Coelogynoporidae > Invenusta > Invenusta paracnida. Next base: position 11,848 of record JAYRBW010073450.1, read on the forward strand.
TAATTAACTTGAAAGAATAAATAAAAGTAAGAAATAAAAATAACGTACTTCAGGAAGTGAGGGAACTTGTATAAGATTCTTGAAGTACTGTAATGTCTGGGCAGTCTGGAAGAAGGTCTGTAGGGCTCGGTACTGTTTGAAGAAGCGCTCCCTGTGCCCTGTCAATGTGTCCCCGGGCAACCCCGAGTGGAGACGGAAAAGCAGCTTCACCAGACAATCGTAGAGGGTGGCAGCGTCTTGGACACATTGGATTAGTGGGGTGAGCTTACATTGTCCTTGTGCTGTCATTGAGTTGCTCCGAGACTTGTCCATCGAGCTCAAGACAATGTCCTGGAAGGCCATCAACTCTTCCATGTAGTCCAGGAGGTCCACGCTCACTTCGAATCTGTGCGGATATGATCGAAGAGTATTGATTGATTGAAAAATCGATAATACAGAATGAAAACACTTGTATTTGCTTTGCGACATATCGGTAATATAATAAGACAAGAAACTATTTCTAAGTCTTCTAAAATTTTATGTGTCTCGGTTAGAACAATAAATATATTTGGAAAATGTTTTTACTGCTTGAATATGTACTGTTATGTTATTATGTCTAAAGTAAATATGTTTAGATCAGATATAATATTTGATAATAACTGTTACATACTATGTAATGTATAAAGATTAAGCTTTACTGAAATGAGTATAGAAATATTTATCGCTGACTGTTTAAGAAAATTTTCACAGTATATGAGGTACAAAAAAAAACATAATTATATATACATGTTGTTTTAAATACTGGTGCAAAATAACGTGGCACTTAAAAAAAAAATTTAAAATTTTACAAGAAAGAATAAAAACCAACACAATAAATATCCTAATAAGTAATAAGCGAAGAGAGGGTTGTAGAATAAAACGCAGATTAACGAAAAGAAACCTTAATCAATGTATAAACATTTTAATGGTTGAGACTTGTGTGGCTAAATTAGCATAATATTATAAAATATTTCATTGACATCAGTTGACAAGCTCACAATAAAACCAAAGGAAATGCTCAATAATACCAGATACAATCTATATATCCTGAAAATGTGGTACAGCAGGAATATACATAATATATTAGTTGACATGAATTTATGATTAGTATACTGTAAAAATAGCATATTACACTATCTAGGGGTTATTACATACAGGATGCGCCTAGGTACTCTGATGTTCGTTAATTTCAGTAATGTAAACTCTCTGATAACCATTGTGTATAATACTTAAGGTATAGTATAACATACTATTTCCCGGAAGAGATACTGTATATGTGATATCTATCCCTCATTCATTTCTGAATTTGTGTAGAGTTCGTTGACAAAATCGGAATATAAATTGAAACTTTTATGCATAGTAAACAGAAAAGTATACGTTTACGTTATATGTATATATCATAAGAATATGGTTTAGAAAGATAATTGGGGGATGATGAGGAGAGAAAACTTATAACTATTAAGGAACTAGCTGTTGTTTCTGTAGTTTTAAAGAATAAAATTCACAGGTATATTATACGTTAATTAGTGTTAAAGTAGGCACAGGTACTATGTAGTATTAAGCGTAGTGTTAACGGAATTATTATAATGTATCGCTTAGGCATACACACATTAACAACATGGGGATGGGTTTACAGAGACGATACATCCAGCCACAACTAGCTTGTCGGTCATGTATAGGTAGATCCATTATAATAATGAGGAATGGTGGAGGAATGAATGACTGAATACATCTTGATAGGTATATAGAATTACAGGCATCACATCGATTTTTGATAATGTGATGGACTGTGCAGTTGCAGTGCATTTTCTATAAAGAGCGCGGGCGTAAAGACTTAAAAGCCTTGTCAAAATACTATACAACTACTATAACACTGCTAGTACCTACTATGCACATCTACTAACACACAAATTAATGTATACACATCAGTTTTACTATTAACTGCTGAGAGTAAAGTACATATTTAAAAAGTAGTATATACTGTGCGGTTAGGAGATGTATGAAAATAAAAATAGTAATAAGCTTTAGGAAATATGAAAAAGTTTATGATACGACAGTGCGGTGGAATTATAATTGAAATATTTTTAAACGCTGGAAAAAGAGTGTATAAAAATAGTTGGGCACAACTGAAAATTGATATTACAAATTGAAAAAGTGGAAAACATTCTTTTAATTTATTAATTTAAGGAGAAATGCGATAATATGAGCAATATTATGCTATTATTTATATACAAAGCAAAACTTTTAACACCAATAAGTATTTTATGTTTGGAGTGCTTTTATCTAGATTTATTATCAAAAATAATAATTAGCAATTATTTTACAAAATTAAAAGGGACGTAATTTTCAATGTGATTCGGCTAAATCTAATTGTCACAGGAAAACCATAAATCTTCGCAATACAATTGTGTGTAGACAGTATTAGAAATAATCCATAACATTATACCTTAAATTTGTCTGCAAGTCATAAAGTTTCAATAGATAACCATGATTGCATTTGGTAATATACAAGGTAGCCGTATGGCAATTCATAGTCGTTGATCATCATAGGGTAAAACGAAAAATTAACGTTTAAAACAATCTTGAAGCACACTAATAATATAACACTAATAATAAGCACACTATTATAATTGAATAAAATGTAAAGATCCCTAAACAATAATTTAATTTAATAGATAAAAATAAAAGTAAAAAAACTTGTTTCTTCCATTGGGCTGTATGTAAATAGGATGTAAATAATAGAATAAAGAGGGCTGAGAAGGACTTACAGGCTATTGACATTATTTCCGACAATTTCCGATAAGTCGTCAGTCCCAATACTTAAATTACCAGGCACTTTCTTGTACTGAATAAATAAAAAAAAGTGTTACACAAAAAAAGGTAAATTTAGTAGATCGAAAGAACATCAATAAATATTTATTTCATTAAAAATGATTAAAACTTATTTGGAATTGCCTATCCATTTATACAATATTTAAATAAGTATTATAAATGAAATTCGACATAAATACATATAGGATATACAGTGTATAGGGAAATAGAGAATATCGAGTTACTAGTTTAATTAAGGATTACTATCAAAAAAATAAATAAAAAATAGCGGAATTTTAAGAATAAGTAAAATGCCAATTAGTATTTAGATGCATAAAAATAGATATATCTTGTAAAATTTCATGAACAAAAAAATCTATTTAGTAAAATGTAGAGCACGGTACTAAAGAAAATTCAAAAGTAACTAAAGAAAGACAAAATGAATCAAAAACACACTGCATACAATCAATAATATAAAAAGTAAATGCTTACCTTTCGATGAAATCGTAATTTTTGTATGATTAATTTGGCAAATGCAGCAATTGGCGGTCCATACCCCTGTTTTAAGTGTCCCTACACAGAGAAATAAAAGTTCTGTATTAAGTACGTTAAAGTTATAAAAATGCATATATTTTGTAGTAATGCTCTACAAAATGCATATTAAAAATTGCACTATTTTAAACATACACATATACAATTCGAAGTATAGTATTGAAATGGGCAAACAATTTAAATGCTTGGATAATGAAACAAGAAAAGTCAGTTTTTATACATTTTCGCATATATGTTTATAAATTAATTCTAAGGAGAAAATATCATGAATATACAAATACTGTTTAAGAAAAAAAGGCTAAAGGTGCCCTAAATCTAAACGCATTTATAACTTTATGGACAAGAAAATATAATAGGGTGAAGTGTACGAAAGGTTCAATATTATTATTGATTCCATATTATTTAATATAATAAACGGATTCACTGAATAAGTGCTGTGAACTTTTATTAATTATTAAAACAATTGAAATAGTTGGATATTATTGATTGTTCTCCCGTTCATTACAAAATCATTTCTGTACTCTGAACAATCATTACTTAAATATTAATTCTCACAATACAAACGTTTACTTAATGCTTCTAATATTAAGAAACAAAAGTTATCTTCTAATTTTCTACAAAATTGAAATTTCAGAATTAAAAAAATCTTTCTACTTCATGTATTGTATATAAATTGAGGCGCTTTAAACGTAAAAAATTAAACATGCTACCATACCAGAATTACAATTTATTCACGATTTTTTTTATAATCACAATATATATATATAAACAATCAAATATTTAAAAAGCAATCTAAAAAAATTCAATATTATCAAATGGTATTAAATTAACAGCGTAAAAATTTCTTTATATTTCCATATATCGAATAACAATTTAGTCTAGCAACATCGTAGGTCTGTATGTTTGGAAACATTGATATTAAACAACTATTATTTAGCTCCTATTATTAGTTTATCGTCGTTTGTTAAACAAACATAAAACGATTTTTCCCCAGAAATATTGACTTTAGAACTTATGTCAGAAAGAGTTAGACATCAATAAAAAATAATTTGAACCCTTTTTGTATAATCCAATAAAAGTAATTGAATCAATGTGAAAATGAATATATAAAGAAAAAAAAAGCTGATCATATAAGGTTTGACTGATACTGAACACAATATTTAAAATATTAGCTATATTAAATACGTATTTTTGTTCAATAAAAAAACAATTATCTAAATGAATTAGTCAGAAAAAGTCTAACTTTAACAATAAAAGTAGGTATACATAATTTGAAGTTATGTGTTAAAATTTAAGTGACTTAATAATTTTTCAAAATATTTTGTCATTAATTAATTAAAAAAATCGAATTAAAACTGATATATTTCATATCAGTGTTGGCGTGAGTTCTAGCATACCATTTTTAGATAACAGAGATTACAAATGCTTAGTTTTTCAATTAAAAAATATATCTGGAAACACAAATACCAAATATTTTTTATTCCCATTCTTAAATATGAACATTCGTATTTGTATTAGTAAAAGTTAGATATAATATATGAAAACTAATTGAAATTGGAGTAGTCTCACCGTATATTCAAACTACTAAAAAAATTCATTTTATGTTTTCATAAACTAAAATAATCAGCTTTGACACACAGTTCTCTTTTACATAAAATTATCGGCATTCGAAAAAACGTACAGAAAAAAACTCCATAGAACAAAATATACTACGATTCAAACGGTATACTTGTATATTTAAACATATTGTAGTAAATATAAATACCTAGTTCACATGCAATTTAGCTTTAAGAAATACAACAATGGAAAGCTAAGCGTAAGAATATGCATCCTGTTTTTTTGCTTAAGCCAAACCACCCCAACTAATTCCCTATACAAGCGAAGTGAATGTTATGAAAGTAAAACATGGTGTGAAGAAAAGAAAGTTGATCAAATACATCCAAATAATAGATACATAATAAGTAAAGCGCAAAACAATTGGATAAAGCGAAGAAGCGGCAAATAAAAGATGGAAAGTCTTCTCCAGAGGTATGTATAGTACAACTCACATAGCTATGGGCATTAGACCCCTGCTGAAAACAGTCCATACATAAATAATAGCAACAGAATAAAAGAGAAATACACTATTCATTATATAGGATACATGACATTTGAAACATGCTAAGTACAAATAATATTTGGAGTTGTACAATAGATGATTATGTAAAAATTACTACGTTTATTATACAAAAATAAAAGCAATATATAGATGTATGTATGTATGAAATTTTGACGTAATCATACTCGCACATATATGTACATATTTACCCGCACAGAAAATTACTTAGTATAGATTTCCACTATTATTGCTGTAACTTAAGCAATCGAATTATAATTAATATAAACAAATTCTGTGGCACAATGAAGGAAGTTAAACACATACAATTTCGATTGGTATAATGAATTACTAAGGTTATGGATGCCTCCCACTCTGTATATATAATTAAATTCAAAGAAATTTGTCTAAAATTATAATTTTAAAATAAACATTAATTGATGAAAAGGACAACTACAGAATGTTCCAAAAGTTCGTTAGCTATATATGTAAATCACTGCATTAAATTCAGATAGTCAATTTGAATGTTATGCTTACGTAGTAATGATTATTTAATCTAATGTTCTTGTGCTCAATGTACTGTTTATAATGTATGTATATGTTTAATTGAGATTTTACATTAATATAATATGGTAATATATGTACAGCTGTTAACGGACTATTGAAACATCCTGTATAGGTACTTCTCTCGTTTTATAAATTTTATTACATGCAATAAGATATAACATTGAATTATATTTTATAAAACATAACAATTAAGCTAATATTGTAAATAGTTGTATTGCGTAGTCAGAAAAAGAAGATAATTTAACTAATTAAAGACAATGTTAATGTATTACATATAGAAAAATAATCCTAACTTATATTCTTGATAACAAATCTAACAAGTATTTTATATGCATATATAGACATTTATACATACCTAAAAAACACGGATCATGCTCTTTTTTGGGAACTAATAACATTTCTTTGAACTTTGGTATATAATTAGAGTACAAATACAAACATTGATAAACTCTACTATGGTAAAAAGAGCTAATTTTCAGTCGTTGACTTTCTGCTTTATCTGATAAGTAATTAGAATTGGCATCCATTCAATTAGACTGCAGAATATTATATTACTATTATTTAACGAGGCAAAAATCAATATTAGTTACTAGTAGTACTCTGTGTATTAATACATTAATTTGCTACAATGCGTACACATTATTGATATAAGCGGTTTATGTTATCATAAAAGATGGATATTTGGTTTGACTTAGATAATCGCTAGTTATTTATCTCACGAGAAAAAATTCAGCATTGTTTATTTATTATAGTAGATGTTTAAAACAATTGAACACTTTTACCTATAAACCTATATTTATATATAAAATTACAAACATTACTGTTTTATTAATTATAGAAACAAAGTAAGGGTAAAATAAAATATAAACTATAGGGAACTACATTTATTGTGAAAGCAGTGAAAAAGTTACACGTTATAGTAGTATAAGATTTTATATAAAAGGAAGAATTAGAACCAGTTAATGATACAACATATATCTTATATACTAAAATTATATTGCAATCAACTCATTAAGTATTCATAATGTATACAATACTTTTATGAATGCATAATAGCTAAAAGTGTAATTTACAAAACTAAATTTAAGTGTTGTAAATTTAAATTACAAATAAAACATAATATAACTAATTTAAACATAATATTTCAAAAAGGAATCGTTTATGATAGCAAATCAGATTATTGTATTAGACTGATGACTCGGTTTTCAGGAGTTTAGTACTGATTAAAATCTAATAAATTAAGAGCAAATGATCCCTACGTAAATAAACAAGTGGAAAATATTAAATAAATAATTTGGTAAACATTATAATAATATAAGCTACTTTGCAGTTAGTGGGCATTAAAGTGGCAACATTTCTTTGAACATATTAAGAATATTAAGACTGCATTGATAGGCGATTTATTCAACTTAAATGAATAAAATATTCATTTAGCTCTGCAAAAAAGTGAATGGATTGTACGAACATACCAATAGTCGTATATAATATATATACAGGAATTCAATATCAAAAAGTATAGTAGGATAAACTCACCCATAAACGTCCAAGATCTGAAATAAGTGATACACATTTCATGGTGTCCCGAACACACTGGAAATTAAAAAAGTGTTTATATCCCCTGTACATATTATATTATAGCGTTCCTTTTATACACTGAACAAATATTTATACTAAATAAAGTGAATACCTATAGCATATCACCAACTGAACCCAAAGCTAATTTTAATTTTAAGGTTTAGCAGTTCAATAAAATGAATCCATAAGGACTTATTTGATGAATAAAAGTATCAATATCTCGAAAATTAATAGTAAGGTTTTATTTTTTACTAACATATAGAAAGTAGATACTTGTTAATATTTGATACAATAGATATAAGTAGACGTATCTAAAACATGTATTCCAATTTAATATAAAATCAATAATGACGTAATAAACATATTGTATGTCTTAATAAATAAAAAAGCCAAAAAAGAACACTAATTATTTTGCTTTTTTATGAAAACGCAAGACAGTAGATATTAGCATAAAAGAAAAACCATTTATATGTACAAATAAATAGTCCCATTTATTAATTGTGCAGATGGATGGCTTACATCTGGATGTCCATTCCTAATAAGTTTATTGACAGTATAAAGGAACTTCCAGCAGGTGATTGGATGTCCTTGGAGTTGAAGTTTGTTTGCGACACTGTAGAAGTAGCTAGCACCAATATCATTAAAGGTGCCAAGGATGATGCCACGAACATGTTTTTCTTTGGGGGCTGATTCGTTACTATTTAAGGCCTTGGTTATGTGATTCCACTAAGGAAATACAGAAAGAATCGCTCAAAGTACATATAACAAAATAATAAGAGAAGCACATGCATGTGTAACATATTTTAAAATATATTAGATTGTGGTTAAGAGCTGAATAGCACATTAAAAAGGCTTTGTTATTCAAAATAAAATAAAATACAATAAAATAAAATAACTAGCAAAAAAAGATGTAAGAAAACAAGAACTCGTATTAATACCATTTTAATGACCTGGAAAGGTATTGATAATAATTGATGACAATTGTCATAAAATGTGATAAATATAAATTAAAAAAAATATAGACATGTTACTTGATAAGAATATAATATATTTCATTGCTATAACAGTGGTACAAATATATTTATAAATCTAAATTTATAGTGTAATTTCAATGATTTTTATTATTACTACCATAATATATACATGATAATACATGATATATACATTATATGTACATAATATACATGAAATTTATATATAACGAATTGGTTAGTGTTCAATATTTTTATTTTATAAAACATGATGGATTTAAATTGTTTTGGTATATTTCATTTTATTAATAAATTAATTAATTAATACTAAACTAGATATTTGCCTTAAAATTATATACTCGTACTATAACCTTGTAATTTTACTACAACTATATTTATACTATTAATTATAGAAACAGTATTATTATATTTGTAATATTTAAATATTAATTTAAAATAAATAAAATTTTAAGTAATATAATTTAAATCAATTGCTATTATATATTTTAATCAGAATATCTACATATATAAGGTGAATATAAATGTAATTGAATCAATATGAAAATATACAAAATATTTTGATATTAAATATATATAACCGATTTATTATAAATTATAATTTGTTATTCCACAATATTATAAATTATATCTATTTGAAAAAGTTATTGGCTTTGGTGCACAGCAGATTCTGTTTCATAATCTAAATATCATTTAACTATTTCCTTGGGGAACCAACAATTCCTGTGTGCAGTAAATTACTCACAAAGCAATCTACAATATTCTGAAATAGACAATACTCAGCCACTATAACTCAATTGTCACAGATAACAAGTCACTGATTCTGTTTTGAGATGAATTATGCTATCTGCCATATTACTTAAACTTTTTGACATCTATTATTTAAATAGTTTCTACACAAGTGGAATCATTCACTTCAATACTTAATACAAAGAAGAAGGTATGTTTATCTCTAGACTAAAGAACATTTAGACCAAGTGGTACCAAAAAGCAGTTCATAAGTTCAACTTATAAGAGTATAACATTTATCTGACTTGTACATCAATATTTCAATTGAAAATTTCACCTTACTATGAAATGTTTATTTTATTTTGTTATAAGTTTTATATAAATTGATAAAATATTGGAAACATTACCAAATAAATATGAAAACATGTTATAATTATATCAGTTAATAAATATATCACTTTTTTATTTCCATTTTGTCATCTATGTGTAAGATAAATTGTGTCTGGTAAATTTAATTATATTAAAATGTATATTAATAAAAACATTTTAATATGCATATTCTTTTAGTGAGTAAATGAAAATAATTATATTCTGTTTTAAAAAATTAAAAAATATTGGAATTTTATCCAAATAGAATTTTTGAAAATTTGAAAACCCATTTAAAAATAATGATAGATTCTCTAAAAATTAACTATTGACAAAATAATAACAAAAAAAACTTTTAAAAATTTCTATTTCATTTGTATGTGATTAATCTAAGCTTACTATTTATCTATGTAGAAGTAAAACTAATATAATATTCAAATTGATGCTTAATAATATTAGTTATCAAATTATTGATATATAAGAAATCTTTTGGATACAGGAATCTAAATTATGTATACAAGGTTTTAAGCGATAGTTACTTTTTATTTCAATCATAGACACTGAATTATGATATAATCAGCTTTAGCAATAATCTAAAATATATATAGAAAAGTATGAGTGCTCTCATTTGATCATTTCTTCTACACCTTACATATATTGAAAGGTGTAGATATATTGTATCTATGTATATTTATTTTTCTTATACTTTCCTTTAGTCTTTTTTAATTGCAATTTTTTTATATTATTGAATTTAAATATTATGTGAGTCAATATTAAAGTACAAATATTAATAATATACACAAACTGTATACTGTTTTATTTCATTTATATTATTATTTTGTGTAAATGTTATCATTAAATATCACTTTTGTCTACTTCAGCAATGGTACAGACGTGTGAGAGGCCCAATTATTGTGATTTGAGGGACACATCACAATTCTGAAAAAGAAATCATGCTTCTAATGCAACACCTGTAGCTGTCACCACTGAAGATAGAGAGCCCCATTTTGGATAAGTTCTACAGCTTCCTTCACACATGTTCTACCTTGATTTATTCCTCATTAGTTGTCTCACTCCTGGCTAAAATTCTCATGCTGACCTCATTATAGTGCCAAAATCTAGCCACTCTTACAGCTTAACTATAACCGGTGAAGAACTTTCATGAATAAATATGATTTTAAGTTATTATAATAGACTAGATGTAATTGAATACAAATATGTATATATATGCTAGGTGTTTGTTTTATAATTTTGATAGAGGTTGAAATCCACTTTATTCATAATGTTCATTTATTATTTATATATTCCTATAGATACACTCTTATTTGTTAAACAAGTTAGACTCATAGATAATTAATAATGTTCAATGAAAATAATATACATTACATGATTTAACTAGTTACACTTAAATATTTTACAGATTTATTTTATATTCATAAAAAGCATTTTATATTTTAGGATTATAGGAGACTAAGTTACTTTGCATTAGACTATTACATATAATCATGTGCATAGGAGAAAATGTTAATAGGTAGTAAGATATATTGTGAATTACAAGATGGAAATGTCTAGTTATTAATTATAAAAAAGTATCTAACATTATTTTTAGCTAAACATTGCAAATTCACAAAAATGTATTTTTTATCAAACTTATAGTTTATTATATTAACTTATGTGACTTACAAAATTATTTCTTAGTCAATCTAATTTTTTATTTAACCTTCTAATTTACAAGTATATTTTAGTAGTATTAACATAAGTTTCTGATTCAAGAAAATCTTTTTAGTCAAACAATTTTTTCACTTAGTTTCCAATTTACAAAAATATTTTTTAGTCAAGCTATAATCCAATTCACAAAAGCTTCAGATTTGCAAAATATTTTTTAGTCCAACTCATAATATTTTATAATGCTTCCAATTTGCAAACATATTTTTTAGTTCAACTGATATTTCACTAAGTTTTCAATTTGCAAAAATAATTTGTAATCCAACTGATATTTTGCTAAGCTTTTGATTTGCAAAAATAGTATACTGATATTTTGCTAAGCTTCTAATGCACAGAAATATTCATCTGATAATTGGCTAAGCTTTGCAATTCCCAAAAATATATGTAATTTGTTAAGTTTCTGATTTTCAAAAATATTTGTTAGTACAGTACAAATATTTCTGTAAGCTAGTATTTTTTGACAAGCTATTAAATGTCTAATGAATGCCAGACATCTTATATTCCAATAACCAAATATCGCATTAATAATAGAAAAATACATTATAATCAAATAAAGTTTCCATTTCAATCAAATTTTTAGGTCAATTGAGTATTTGATCAATTTTGATTCCAGGATATATATATCACTTTGATGATCATTTGTATTAACAGCATTGAACAAATCTGACTAATGGACATGATGTTGAAATTCTGAAAAGAACATAAAATGTATCTATTTATATTTATTTACTTATCAATATATATATATATGTATATATACTTAATTTTCAATAAGTGTAAATAATTAAATAAAATGACATCATAGTCAATAATAAAAGATTATATAAATATTATCAATAAAATAACATTATATATAATTTATTACTATCATAATATCACTAAAATAATCAATTTTCTTTGTATATATATAGTAATATATATATAATTTCAAATTACTTTTAAAATAACATTGCAGTAAACTATTACTAAAATTTATATATCATCATATAGAGGAGAAAAAGGTGATTCTAGAAATCCTATGCAGAATAATGCTGATAAAGTATAACTTATAGTTTAATAAAAAATAAAATTTCATTTGAGTACAACTTTTTATTTAATTAAACATTTTTTTTGCAAAAAATCTTCTGTATTAATATCAGAATGTACATATCTTTTCTAAAAATTAACTTCTTTTAATAAACAAAAATGGCATAATTTCTGTTTAAAAATTAGACATTGGTGATCACACTTATGTCACTTTCTTTCATTTTATACTTTTCTTATGCTAATTTTGGCTGGCAAGTATTACATACATAAGTACAAAACATTCAGAAAAGTCATGAATACAAAAATATTTGTTTTATGTTGAATTCCGTGATATGTTCAGAATTTTGTATAAATATATTATGTTCATGTAACTGGTGATTTGAAATAGCTTCAAATTGTTAAAATTGTGATTTGTGTTGCTTTGTTATCACTTTTTTCTTATTGAAGTCATTACTTAAGTTAAGTCAACATCATTACAACTATTACATAATTTAATATATAATAATTAAAAGTGTTATAGTTGAAATACATTTTGTAGGTGATACTATTTTATACTTATTTTATTCACTGTTTGGTATCTAATGTTATTTAAAGTATATTTTTTGTCAAAATATGTTATATATTAAATAGTGCCATACCTAGTAATACTTAAAATTTAACACTGTATTAGTCAGGGTTCCCACCCTTTTGACTAAAAGAAATTCCATAGGTTTTCCATAGAAAAATAATAATTACATAGAATCACAAAAATGAAAATAAAAAATATCAATAGTGCATATATACACTTTATTTATGAAATATACAATGTTCCATATGATACATATATTAATATATATATATATATAATAATTAATGTTAAACTCTTTATAAGGCATTAAAAACACCAACACAAATCTTTTTTGATTTTTGGGGTTGTGAAAAATATAGATGTATGAGGCTGAGAGAGAGATTTGATCATATCAGTAACCTTTAATTGATTTTGAGATTGTTTTCCATGAGCAATTAGTGAAGCTTTATGTTTTGCAGATGTTGCATGGGAATGTAGAGCTCCAATTCCCATTGTCAATAGATTGAAATCCTTTCTGCACAATACACAATGAGCTTTAGTAGTATCTACAGTTGCTTTTAGCCAGGGAGAAAACTTCTCTGACTGGAGCCATGAGTCTTGAAAATAAGTTTTGAAGGTTTTAGACATTCAGAAAAGCTATAATTAATAATATATAACATTTTGAATTCATTGACTATAGAATATTATTATTAAACTTAGTGTCATATTAAATGAGTGTTTTTATAAATGGGACACTGACCACCACAAAAACATTTAAATTTCAAGTGTATCTAAAGGGTTATATTTATTGTGTAATAAATACAAAAGTTATATTTGTATATTTACAAAAATATGCTTTTTATTATTACTCAATATTACATTTAATTAAAAAAAAACATTTTCTTAGCCTTCTCTTTTACATTATTATATTTTAAGAATATAGTTTTTATACTTATAGATAAATAATATATA
>JAYRBW010073461.1:0-25816 GCA_036023295.1 Invenusta paracnida
CGTTAAGAGACCACTGCAGAAGTGTAATTGCTGCTGGTGGTAGTTATCTGACTTGATTTGTTCATTGTGGTCAGTCCTATTATGACTTTTTCATTGATCATTGTTCATATATCCATTGTACAATACCAAAAACAACTCTAATATAAATTCTTGGATAACTAATTTTTTGGTTTTTATTGCTTAATTAAAAAATGCAATAATATACAGGACAGCAAATATAATGTTTAACTATGTTATAAATATTATGTTTTTTGATGTTTTTTTGTTGTTCAAATATATCTTTGGTGAAATATATTGTTATCTTTGGCTCAGTGAGATTACCATTAATACTATATGAGTATGTGTGAAAGTATGTTGAAAAAAATTAATAATTTTTTTAAACCTTTGACAGAATATTCAAATTTGGTATTATTGGAATCAGCATCAAAAACTGATATATAATTATAAAAATAATTGATGGACATTCTTTTCTAAAGTTTTGTCTTATAAGTGTTAATTTTAACATCCATAAAAATTGATAATATTGATTTTTTATAATTTTCAATTAAATATTTCAATTTTTATTTCATTGAAATCATAATCAAAAATTGATTAACAGCAAAAATAATTGATGGAGATTTTTTAAGCCTCATTTTGCTTCCAGCATATTGAGCTTCTCTACATAATATTTTAATAAATAAATAAAAACTATTTACTCAGATAGAATAATATCATTTATATTTAAGTCTGAATAATATAATTTAATAGACTATATAAATATATGCATATTTTAATATAAAATTTATATTGATAATTAAATAATGATATAGGCATAGCTATAGGCATGCCATAGGTAAAATGTTTATGATATTATACTTATATTTATATGTGAATTTGTCAATATTTATACATGAAATAGAATCTAATAAATATATGTAAATTTTACTGTAACTGTAATTATTTCATTAATTTATGATGTTTGTATGACTATGATATTGATAATGACTATAGTATAGTCATCTAATTAAGTTTAATATTATTGACATACACTCCAATCCCGTATTTTACTTTTAGCATCCTAATCTATTTGTTTAAAAATTTCAAAAATTTAGCATCCCAAATTATTTGTTTAAAAATGTTGTTAAAATCTTACACTAAAATAGTTATAGATATATTGACTAAAGTTTTTTTCAAATTGAAATAGTTAATCATTAATTTAATAATTAATCATTGCTCAAAATTAGTTTAATTTGTTTAAATGAAATTAATGTTTGAACTATTTGAAAAAAACTTTAGAGAATATATTTATAACTATTTTAGCACAAGATTGTACCAAAATTTTGAAAGAAATAATTTGGGACTCTAAATTTCGAAAATTTTGAAACAAATACTAAAATACCTGCTAAAATACAGGATTGCGTCATACACATTATAGACATAGGATTAGGATAGTTACCTATTAGTGCAAATACAAGTACATCATTTGATCATTTAAATGTATTTACTTACAAACATTTCATCTGTAGACAAAAGTGAAAATTTATTGGTCCTATAATCAGATATATTTTCAATTTTTGGTGTTTGTACTTCAGCATCTTTTACTAGTGTTTCCATTGGCATTGGTTTATTTTGAGATAAAGATGATATTATTGATGTAAAAACCTTTTCTTGTTCTTTGTTAACATCATTTAAAACATCATAGACAGTTGTAAAACCTTGTGAAGTATATGATTCAGAAAAAATTGGATTTATTTGAGTCGAATTTGTATCCATAATTTAAAAAAATAGGAACGTTTACATTAGTTACTTATTTATATAAGGCGCGTTAAACTAAAACAATTACCACGAAATATAACAGAAAACTTAATTGAAAAACTCTATGGAAAATATAATATAAATATAATAAAATGTAATTAGTAATGTATAATTTAATATCGTATATATTATATCATGTTGCTACTTTGTATTAGCGTGCTGTATCTTAATAAATAAACATTATGTACCAATAATCGGGATTTATGTACCGATTTATGGAATGGAAATCAGTATCCCGAAAATCAAATGTCTTGTGGTTGCAAATAATCAACACGATCTCAACATCCAACTGAATGACCATCCCATCGAGAATGTTGCTCACTTTAAATATCTTGGCACGGAAGTAACGGGAAATAATGACATTAAGTGCAGAACATCTCAAGCACTGGCATCAGCCTCTAATTAGATGCACCGAATATGGTTCAACCAAAGACTATCACTAACGACTAAATTACGCCTCATGAAGTCTTTGATACTACCAGTCGCACTTTATGGTTGTGAAAATTGGACATTAAACAAGGAAGCCGTAAAGAAACTGCAGGCATTTGAGTCCAAGTGCCTGAGGAAAGTGCTAAACATCTCGTGGCAAGATCGCATCTCGAACCTTGTGGTTTACCGACGAGCAGGACTTCAGGAAGGCAACATCATCCGCCAAATTCAACGACGTCAACGACAATGGCTAGGCCATGTACTGCGTATGGGTGATGACCGACTGCCGAAGATCTGCCTGGAAGCTCATCACCTAGACACAAGACGAAGAGGTCGGCCACGTTCTCGGTGGATATCCAATGCCTTGCCTGCTGGCACATCACTATCGCAGGCCCGAAGTATCGCGGAGGACCGGACTTTGTGGAGGACTGTTTTGTGATTGATTTATGTTGTTCACACTGACCGTACGACCCCTGGGTCACCGGATATATATATTTATATATTTAGTGTACCCATTCAAAAGTTATATTGCATTAAATGAGTTACAATATATAAAGTTATTCGAGGCAACATATTGTTAAAATATTTCATAGTGTAAACACATCTGAAGAGCATGACATAAGGAAGAGTGAACAGCAGTGCGCAATAGTATGAGTATTAATATGAATATATCTCATAATTATCATTAACGCACTTCATTATTATGCACAAAAACTCATATAGTGGTCGAAATCGTATTAGAGTGTTTTATTTGGGTAATTATATTCTTTATGAGAGTATTTTAATTTAAATATTCTAAGAAAGTAATTTATAGTAAAAATTTGTTTTACTAATTATTAAAAAGCTGTTTTATCTGCATTAAGGATACTCTATTTGCTACACGTGATCTGTTTAATTATTCATCGTTTTTTCTTCTTTTTTTTCTAGATTAATATAGTTTTGAGTACAACAAAAATAGTTGTCCTAAGCGAAATTAAAAAAAAATGTTTCAGCAAGGATATTATATATTATATATTATATTTGTATATATGTATGCAAAGTTTAAAATTAGAGGAATCAATATACTTACCTGGGATATGTCACAGTAAATATGCATTAAATTAGACGAGGTTTGATTTATAAATGTGTGTGTCAGTCAATTTATATACTTTAGTTAACTTTTAAGAAGATTAATCTAAGGCACCTGTATTCTATAGTATTTCAGTTTTTTGGTAAGTATAATGCAGTCAGTATTATAAAAAATGCTTAGACCAATAAATATACATAAAATTGTTTTAGTATCTTGAAAAGTGCACGCTATATAGTCATAAGTATATTTATCAGTTGTACTACGAAATTTAACAATCACAATTGGTTAATAATAATTTAACAATACAAAAGAAGAAAAGAAGAAAGTATAAAATTATTGTAATTGTTTGTCTTAAATATAAACTTATTTTGAATAATTAGCTTAACATAAAAAAAGGAAAAGTAAGCCAATATATTTCTACGTATATGCCAAAACGCACTTGAATATTATTTTAGTTAACTCTTTTTTATTCGATATTATAAAAATAATCCAACAAAATGTTATTAGAACTCTACGCAGAACTCTGACATCTTTGATGAGAACTATATACCAAGTCAACCGAGGAAGTATAGAAGAAATCTATCGCTGAAAGATTTTTCATAAAATCGAAAGTTCTAACGAATGAATAGAAGGAAAATTTTGGAATGTGCTTCTTCAACCAGAAGTTTCCACCTATATTCATATTTTGTGTTCTCTTAAATATATGAAGAAAGTAGTAGTAAGTCTCTTTAAGAAGGAGGGAATAGGACAACATTAAGGCTTAATTAGAGGTCGAATAAGTAAGAAGACCAAGTCTTTTCTAAATATAGACATTTATATTTGCGTGTGTGAACTTAATAAGAGTAAGTATATTTCGTATTTTATTTAGGTTTTAATTGCGCACAGTTTATAAAATTTCTACTTTATAAGCCATCAACTTATAAAATGTTATTTACTTATTTATTGCAAGATTTTATTAAATGAGGCAGATGCTTCAACATGTATCAATATTGGAGCTCTTAAATTGGTGAGATGCACCTGCGCATTCATAGTCTCATCATGAGCTATACTTGTAGAAACGAACTCTTTTGCCCGAGGTGATTGGCGACGTGATGGTTATTTAACTTAATTGCCATTTCCCATATCTCTCGAACACAGAACGTAAAATCATGCAACACAACAATAATTTCTACTTTTCAATGTAGCTTTTTAATTAAGATTCAAAGGCAAAAATTGGTTTATGATTATTTTCGTTGAATATGTTTAATGTGAAACTAAAAAAAAGCTTTTAAACATTTAGACATAGGATTACTAATGAGATGTAAAACTTAAAACTTTTAAAAGAAGCAAATTTCTTTCATTTAGAAAATACTTTGTGACTAACCAGAAATATTTGGTCATAAAAATACATAAAAATATATGTATGTAGGTATGTATGTAGAATAAGGATTTTAAACTGTGCTATTTTATAAAATAGTTTTGGAAAAAATAATTTCAACAATTCTACTTGCCAAGAATTCTTTGTATACTCGTATATTTGATTTATGTAGATATTACTTGATATAAAAAATAATATTTACAATCGATAATAAATTACACTTAAGTGTAAAGAATGAAAAAATACAATTGTATAAAGATTGAAATTCACTACATTATAAACCCTAAGATAAGTCTTAAAAATCTGATATTCTATAATAATATACTACAAATGTCCTTAAATAAATAAAATAATTACAAAATACATATACCTGTATTTTATTAATAGAAAATATGAAACATATTTACATAAATATCGTATAAGAATATTGTCGTTTACGTTTTTACTGATTAACATTTCTTAACAACATTACTATGCTATTATAACTATGAATTTCCTTCATACGTTCTATATTGATGTACATAGGTATAGTGTAATGTGTAATGTGTAAAATGTAATAATGTGCTGCACATTAATGACTAGATACTCGTAGGCATTACTCCAAATTAGTACTATTTTTTATTAGGACTATATATCATTGCTTCATTCCTCTGTATTAATCAAAAGGTGTTTCGAAATTTCTGGGACAATAGGGTTAAGGAAATGTATAATAACAATTCATCTATAATAATGAGATCTGAACAAATTTGCGACAATTTCTATCGATTTTTACTGATCTTGATATACTTGATATCATTTTTTTGTAGGGAATTTCTTGAATTTTGCATATTATAATTGTTCCACTTTATCCACAAGAATCAATCGTTTGACTTGTAAGTTTTATGAAAAGAATTACCTCTATGAATGGGATTGTACTATTTCAGACATTTTTTGAGCGCCTACATATATAGTTGGCCCAATAGTAGGTGGGTAAAGTGCAAAAAATAGGGTGTTGACTTTTAAGTTTTTCTAGGATCATTGAAATAAAATTATAAAGACATAAGTCATACACCACTTTGAACCTATTCGAAATATGCGTCTTTTTTTAATGGCCGCTCATAATCCAAAATTGGGCGAAAGATTATGACAAATTTCATGTCTTTGCTTCTACTATGTCTATAATAATATATTGGGTGTAAAATTAAACGCTTGTAGCATCAAGCAATCCGATAAAATATATTTCGATGTTAAAGGAGCAGTAATTTTGCATATAAAGTTACATTATCTCACATATATCTCACATGACCAGATGCATGAATAACTTTTTGATTAGCTAAAAAAACATGCTGGTGTTATAGGGAACCTAAATTATCCTATCATAGTTCACATTGAGCAAGTTATTCGTTCCGAAATGGCACAAATAGTTACACAATTTTAAGGACTGAGATGAATTGAGACATCATGAACAGTATCGAAAGTTTCAAGCTGACTATATAAAATAATTCCTAATACTTGTAATATTATGAATTTATACTATGAATTTATCAATTGTTATATACATACATATGTATGCATGTATATCTATATGCATTATTTCACCTTTTCAGAGTAAGTAATGTACTAATATTGATTGATGCCTTTGAGGATCTTGGAAATCCATTTATGAAGGATAGTGGAAAACTGCTAGACTTAGATGAATCAATTGTGATGTTTCCAGATGTTATGGACAATGTAAGGAGAGTTAAGAACATCGGATCATAGAGATCTCGGACTTGTGTTGACATTCGACTTAAGTGACAGAAAGAGGCATTCACTTGTCCAATAGAAACTAGCAAGACTCAAATTATTAAAA
This sequence comes from Invenusta paracnida, assembly GCA_036023295.1. NCBI lineage: Eukaryota > Metazoa > Platyhelminthes > Proseriata > Coelogynoporidae > Invenusta > Invenusta paracnida. The sequence continues at coordinate 6,481 of JAYRBW010073461.1, forward strand.
ACGTTGTACTCACAACTAGACAAGAAATCAGATGTAGAAATTTTCAAAGACAAACAAGCAAAAGTCAAACAAATTTTGTTGCCTGTTAATTATGGACGCACAATTAATAATCTACTCTACTCAAATGAGAGTTGACCCGGAAGAGACGTTGACTCGGAAGAGACGTAATCAACATGGAAATAAATTCGAGATTTCATTATTCCTAAAGATATTGACAACCGTCATAGACAAGTAACAACTGCAGCTGTACTTGATGGTGCTGTACTTGATGGTGCTGTACTTGATGGTGCTGTACTTGATGGTGCTGTACTTGATGGTGCTGTACTTGATGGTACTGTACTTGTTCAAATTCTTCGTCATGGAAGTGCTGTGACTATTCATGACTACCTATTTCACAGAAGTATTTGCATTTGCACCATATATTTCTGGTTCAAAACAAATGACCATATAGACATTGTCTGGAAACAAGTCTAAGACAAGTTTGAAGTCAGGTATTCGAGATAAAAGACGCACAAAGGTAACAAGAAGAGTTATTATACTCTAATAATTTAAGTTCAAGGCAATTGGGCTGCATTTTGACGTGTTGATCTCAACAAACAGAAGTTGTTCGTAGAACTGGCAAAATTATTTAAACTTATGCAAATTCCAAAGGTATTGATTTACAATTTGAATCATTTTAATTCATGTTGTAATTAAACATTTTAATTTTATATTTTACTTTGTATTTATATTCCAGGACAAGGAGCTCTTTCCCACCATCTTTAAAAAATGTGTGACTTCACCTGATGACAATGACACTGATGCATTGGTCCCTTGCAGACATAAAGAAGCAGCAACACTAGTGTTTCTTCATGTTGCTTCAGTCACCTGTAAAGAACATCGTCGTGTAATTGTTCGAAGTAGTGATGGTGATTTAGTAGTGGGGGCATTGCCACCTTTATGGCTCTAAAGTAAAGAATTGATGAACTCTGGATTGCATTTGATACATGGCTACATATCAGGTAGTCAGTTTAGTAATATACATAATTGATAATAGCTTTAAGCATATGTGGAAAATGATTGATAACCGATTTAATTATTTCTCCAGGTACATTCCAATACATGCTATTGCTTACAATCTTGGGCAGTCAAAAGAAATAGCACTGTCAACGTTTCATGCTCTGACGGACTGCAACATGACTTCGATATTCTTTGGCAAAGGTAAGAAGACAGCCTGGTCTGTGTGGCAGTCAATGCTTGAGCTGACTTTTCCTCTTCAGATGCCATCTAGCCCTAACCCCACCATTGAGACGATTAGATGTTATACACTGATATTTCAGAAATTTGGGAAGAAACTCTATGGTGTTGAAAATATTACAACTGTGGATGCTACTCGAATTAATCTATTGTTTCATAAAGGAAAAGATTTTTATCACATGCCACTAAGCAGTGATGCACTTCATCAACACCTTCTTTGAGTATTTTATTTTAGGTACATATTTGTCAAAAGCTGAATAACCTATATATATAATAGATGATGATAATACATACATGTGTACGAGTATATCACTTATTATGTATTGCTGTTCAGAGTGCACATGTGTGGGGAAATATACTTGTCTAAGACTATACTTCAGTCTCACCAACTCAATAGGGATGTAAGCAGGATTCCCCAGAATGTCCTCTATAGTTCCTATTTATACTACGACTCCTATAATTTCTCGAAACATACCAGAAGTGCATATATACATAATGCATACATATGTATAATTAATAACAATATGAATATATACTTAAAACTTTGCATTTTATACTTAATTCACATTTATATCTATAATACATGTTTTATACTAAATTATATGTATGTACTTTTCTAAATGAAAATTTGATATATACTAGAGTTATGCCAATTCATAAAAGCTCAATTACACAAAATATCCACAACCACCCTATTAATAGAGGGATTGAGTTTTATCCATTTCTCTAGTAATATAAAATACGAAATTACTGTCTCTTTAACTTTAAGATATATTTTATTGGATTCCTTGGCCCCACAAACATATACTTTGACAGTAAATGTAATTACTACAATCATAGTAGAAGTGAAGATATGAAATTTATAATATTTTTGTGACCAATTTTGGATTATGAATAGCTATTTCGAAAAAGGTGCATATTTTGAATACAACGTGATGTATGACTTGTGTCTTTGGATAAATTTATTTCTATAATAACCCTAAGGTACTTTGATACCAATGGAGACATTTGTAGCAAAACGTCAAAAGTCATTTAACCCACCACTTACAACTGTGTTTCATAAAAATTGGTATAAGTATTATTACTTTCATTGTTATAATTTTTAAATGTTTTATAGTCGATTTTAAGTATTAGAAAAAATTAATTGACTTATAAAAATAAATTTAATAAATAATATATATGTATGTTGTTATGTCCATTATTTAGTATACATATTTCAGTATTCATAGGTATTCGATATTTGATTGCCTGTAAATACTAAATACAAATTTGACGTTTGCAAGATTGTGTAATTGACATTATATTTAGTTGTATGATTGTTTTTTACTGATCTTAAATTATACTTGACTTTATTAATCACGTAAATGTACTGAAACTATATTTAAATTTTATAAATTGGGGATTCATTACAGCAATTTCTCGTTTGAATATACAAATAGCAAAATTTTACTGAACACTTATAAATTGAGATTCGAAATATCTCGATAAATTATAAATTCCTTCTATATCAGCTTATATTAGCTATATATTACCAATATTCAACCTTTAAGATATATTATGTAAATATACAAATACAGGTCTCTTTGAGAAATTAAACTACATTGTTTGCTCTACAAGATTTAAACATTTACTAGAATCTCTGTAGACTATCGGTGAAGTATGAGACAGAATAAGATATTTGTCTGAGCTTTGATGTTGACATCTAAGAAATGTTATGGAATGCCAAATATTATGAAATAATCCTTCAAAGCGCAATCATTTCTATATTCATATATTTTTCGAGTACATTATTCTACATATTTAAAGTATAGGAAAAAAGTTTATCTTACTTATACAGACGAGAATTGTACCTAACATAATTATAAATAACTAGTATCATGTACAATATTGTTCTTTTTAAATTTGATATTGAAATTTATATTACTTAAAAATATGAAATTATCAATATCACTATATTCCTTTTTAAAAGAAGATAAATTAAATTAATATAAAGCTAGTACGAACGTGTGCATCTTCATTTTTTTAATTTTAAAATTATATATAAGTAACCCTTGAAGAACTTTTTTGTATATATATATATATTTAATTTCGGGGGTTATATTCACCCAATAAACTGGATCATAGTAAACACAAGACTTCTTATGTACACACACAAATTCTTCTTTGACCTCGGGAATCCTTAAGAGAGTTTCTCACTTTTCATTTTTAACTTTAAGATGTTCTATTAAGTGTCAGTGTTGAGAGAAGAACCATGTTATCCTGTTTAGGGTGACTTCTTCAACCCGTGAAAACACGAACTATTCAACCAGGCTTATATCCGCTCTTTTCCATTCTAATCGTTATCCACCTTCACTTCTACATATAAGAGGCACTCGCTGACATCAAACTTTTTGCAGAGAGTATCTCAGTCTATCAGCTCATCACAATCTATTATACCATCAAGAAAGAGATATACGCACTCATACAAGGATAGGAGGGGCCCACTCTGACAGAGAAGAAAAGTAGAAAATAATAATTTTTAGAAAAAAGGAGTAATTTTTGTCCCTAAAGCAAGTATTGAATCAATTTATTTTCTGTGTGTAATTATGTCCGTCATCTCTACTGCATCTCAACGATTGCTGCATATAACTATTCAAGCAGCTCCGCTTCGATATCTACTCCAGAAAACTCATTTGAAATCTCGTCAGTAGTCAGTATAAAGTGTCGTGAGAGGCCCCATGGGGATTTCAATACCACTTTAATTGACTAGCTGTATCGAGAAGCGCTGAGCTACCTGTCTAGTCAAAAGAACTGCAATTTGGCACCACTCTGCAATCTACATCAAAGATGAAAACATCGAGCCAACTTCTGCTCTTCTATATACATACCTATGTTACTAATCAAAACAATATATAAACTAATAGTATCCAGCTTCTAAATCCACTTCTTTATACGTATAAATAAGTTGTATTTTTGCTTTCTTTTTAAGTCTATATTTAATTAGTTTGTATTTAACAAATCTTATTTTATTTTATATAATAAGACACACGGCATTGATAATTTTACGATATAATCTTCCCATAATATATTTAATAATATGACATCATAATTATAACATACAGTTATCAATAATGTAAGCATATTACGTTAAAATTGTTAAACTATTTCAAAGTTAATGATCAAAACAGTAAGTATATATATTGCAGTCAGTATTATCAAAAATTATTTTGCATATCCATTTAAAGTTATTGAAATATATTGAAATGTACTTGCTATAGGAGTCATAAGAATACCGTATAAATGGCAAGAGTTGTCACTGATAATTTTGTTTTTATTTATTATTCCTCCCTTAAGAAATTCACAAATTCATAAATGGTATTATTAAAATTATGTAATTCATATTATTATTAATTGTTTCATACTACTTTTGCCTGATATTTTATTGTCAGTAATGTAACATATTCATTTTATGTGCATTTTCTATTTGAACAGCCATATCTAGCACACAATTTACCCAATGAAGACATTTTACGAAATATTCTATTGATATCAATTGAATTGATTTAAATTGTTTACTTAATAAATATTAGAAATGATGTTATATATACTATTTTTGTCTGAGATCTTAATATCAGAAGCATAAAATTATATTTTTCATTCATTTTGTCTATTTGAAGTCATAAGTAGCACATCAATTACCCGAATTAGGTATTTCACCTAATTTAATCATGTATAACAATAAAATGAATCGTCAAAAGTTATTTTCAATGATAGAATCAATTAATAAGTAGGTAATTTACTATACTCGTTTCAATCAATGGCGATCATTAAGTATGTATAACTAATTATAAGTATTGAGTCTATATGTGTAAACATCAATATCAGCTTACAGCATACTAAACCTGTATTATAGAAAGTATATTTATTAATATTTATAAAATATACAATAATTTATTTCGTGCATATTTCGAATTGTTGGTAAAGTATAATGTACAGATTCAGATCATTAAGCAAGTATGAACACAGGAAATTTCACAAGACTTGTGAAAAACTGGTGATCTCTATGCCATAGAGAATACAAGCCGTTCTTAGAGCTAAAGGCAAATACACAAAATATAAATGTTTAAATATCGTTTTCAAATGACTTTTATATATGAATTTCTATAACAAAAGAGTAGTGTTTTTATCATTAAATTGTGAATAAATATGTTATATCAATTGTTTTTATATGCATGCTAAACTTTTTCCAAGGATGTATATAATTATAACGTATTTTTTTGTTAACTAGTATATATATGTATATTTACATACATATATATTTACCTAATAGAAAATAGAATAGAAAATATTAAAGTATCATTATTATAAAAATAAATAAGTGAACTCTATATATGTAGGTATACAATGTGATGTTTTTGGATGAAATAAAGCTTGATTATATGATTTCAACGTACATACATATAGAAAGCATCTGTGTATTTATGTCTCAGTATAAGTAAATAAAATGTGCCCAATATATTTGTATTATTATCATTATGTATATAGCTAATTTTTTAAGTAATTCGAACGATCACCCAAATATTTCTTAGATATGTATATCTTAACCATACGTATGTATTTATACTCTATAATGTTTTATTAACAATTAGTAAATTTATGAGTAGGACAATTTATACGAAAAATAAATGGAATATTACAAAATATTTGATTCATTACGTGGAATATTATAATACTTCAAATTTTAGATATGTGAGTAATGGAAGCGAAACAAAAATATGTAGGCAACCTCAATATACATTATATTTTACTAAGCGTATCAAGGTACTAAGGATATTTAAAAATAATATTTTTTAATTTTATAAAAGAAAGTATTATTATAATTTACTTAATTATAAAAAAGTATAATTAAATACTTTTGCTAATCACCACATTCCCAAATGCCAGAAGCCTTTCACTCTGACTATATGGAGCTCATCAATTACATGCAGAGTATCGAAAAGGGAGCCCCATGATTTGGTTTTTCATGACAGTGCAAACACTATAACAACTTGGCCAATGAAGTTCGGTCAATTGGTAAGGAAGACTTTTGAAGCTTTATGGTAAGTTCGTATAGGATTAAGAAAAGTGTTCCGTTCATATGCAGAGCATACCCAATATATTTCAAACTGGTGGTACATGAAATAACTTTGGAAAAGGATATTGTTGATACTTATTAAGTAAATTGATAATATAGATATTGAATTACATAATTAACAATTGAGATATATTTTGAAAACAGGATTGAATACAGTGTATAATTATATCAAATAATATTATCGATCTTTTACCCCCAAAATAGTAAAAAGTAATTAATTCCTTTAAACTGTACATTTTTGTACGTTTTCTAAGATTTAATGTTTAATTTCAATTTCAATTTTAATACAGATATTTAACATATATTTAATTTTTGCTTATTGATTATATTATAAACATTACTTTTTATTGATTGTCATTTATAAAAGTTCGATGCAAGATTATTGTTCTCACACACTAGACAATCGTAAAACGGCGCCATTCTACATCTAAGAGTTAATTACCACCCATTTGACAAAACGCACCTACCTTGGAAACAAACATTTCTGGACCCCACCGCTTGGAAGAACGTTCTTTATCTTCTTGTGCATCAATTATTTGGAATTTTTACTTGTCCATCTCGACATAATCATGACTTGCTCCATCAAAATTGATATATTTTCTTTCTTTTAATTAGTTTGTATGTTTGCTTCTGGAAACCGGTAGTACAGTCTGTAAATTCTGCAATGCATGTTGACTTTACATGTCATACAAATATATGTATAATAATTAATTGCTACTTTCTATTCTGTACAAATATTAAATAAAAATAATTAATAAAATTGAATGAATAGTCTACATTATTAATTGTCTGATCATTGGGATAACTGAATATATTATTTATAAAAGCGTACCTATATATAAAATCTAAGCATTTCAAAACCAATACTATCAAATGATTGCACTAAATTTTACGATAATCAATATGTTCTTCCCGCAACTCTGATAATACACTTTAAAAATGTAGTGTGTGCTAGCATAGTATGGAAAAGTTATTAATTTGATTAGGTTTTTATAAAATAATTATGTATTAAACATTATACGTAAATATAAAATACATTTAACGTTAGGCATTAGGATTATAATAAACATTGTACATAATATAAACGATATTTTCGTAATAGTCTTTAATTTGATTAAGCAATAAATATCCGGTAAGATTATTTTCATACATAACATATTACTTTAAATGTTAATCACCTTGATGTTTGTTTTATTCAATATTCTTTATTATAAAGACTATTCTATAATCTTGATATCCAATCTTGAGACATTTTACCTATATTGGCCATATATTTTCAATGCCCATACTGCAAATAATGTTTTTTTTTTAAGAAATAATTCTTATAATTAGCAGAATATAATATAATATAGACATGATGATTTTATCATTTCTCTTAAATAGAACTAAATTGAAAGAAGGCTGAGTTTAATTTAAAGAATTATAGTAACTGAAACTTTAATAAACGTTACCATATATACCGGAAGGTTATATTAAATTTAGACTCCCAAGTGTAATTAATTTAAATTTTAGTTTTAACACGTAACTATCTATTGAGCATTTCCCATCTTCCTTATTCTTTGTTAGGTAACGCGGAAGCACGCTTGAAAAGAATCTATTCTAAACTTTTCCAAATTGAAGACGGTATTTACCAAACCAGTAATATACCAAATTCTGCTTCAGTTTACAATGTATAATTTGTGTGGAAAACCAACTATAGTCAAGAATATAAAGTGAGAAAAGACAAATTCGTTGCGCAAGTCAATAAGGGGCAGAATTCACAGAAGTTAACTTAACAGTTCTTTTAATAAATAAAATGTTCTATGGATTTTGCCTATTATTAGAAAATATATAATGTTTATGAGCTATTGTATTAAACCTCGTTTAATTTAAGGCAAACAATGGATAAACTCATGAGCAAGTTTTAAAGGGACACATACTTGGATGTATGTATGCCCATATCAAAATACATATATAATCTATTTGTATTAGTATGCATACTGTGTGAAAAGATAATGGTCACACGCATGTCGTAAAAATAGACGAAGAATAGTAATTTCAGGCATATACATATAAACATAGTTTGGTCAATTCATGGACGGGTGCATGACCTGCATTTTCTGAGGGTTAAAATTCAACTGACAATATAAAGAAACAACTTTCTCTTTTATTTAAAAATTCTCTGAGTATTAAGTATATATAAAAAGGTTATATCGTGTAATATTCAAAATGACCCAATTATCATTAAAAAGTACGAGTTTTTGTTTGTACGTTTACTAAATCATAACTGTAAACACAACTGTAATCCAAACTATAATAACAACCATAATCACAACTGTAATCACAACTATAATCACAACTGTACTCACAATTATAATCAAAAGTATAGTCACAATTATTAAAATCACAAGTATAGTCACAATTATAATCAAAATTATAATCACAAGTATAATCACAATTATAATCACAATTATAATCACAACTGTAATCACAATTATAATCACAACTGTAATCACAACTGTAATCACAACTATAACCACAACTGTAATCATTACTATCATAACTGCAATCACAACTACAATCACAAATATAATTACAACTATAATCACAATTATAATCACAATTATAATAACAACTGTAATCAAAATTATAATCACAAGTATATAGTCACAATTATTATAATCACAAGTATAGTCACAATTATAATCATAATCATAATTATAATCACAACTATAATCACAACTATAATCACAATTATAATGACAATTTTAATGACAATTATAATCATACCTGTAATCACTGTTCTGAGTTAAACATTTCCTATCTACTCGAAATTAAACAAGACTTCACACCCGTAACACACATACATATAACGATGATATTTTGTATTGAATTTGAGTCTGTCCGTTGTTTGATTAATACGATTTTTTTTACGAGACAAAGAAATATTAAATAACTAGTGCATGCTTCCGCACAAAACGCAGCATTTACACTAATGCATCCTTTTTTATGTTGGTACGGAATTATTTACAACATTTGTCATTTAAATGTTTGAACGTCTCTAAAAAGCTAAAATTAACGTAATTACTCAAATGATTTACTGACTAAAATCGTATAAATTATCTCTATAGTTGTATATAAGTCACACTATACCTATATTCAAATTCATTACTTTATGTGATAAGTATACAGGGTTGTATTTCTTTGATGTTGTAACACAGGTGACATTTGTTTTTTTTTACATAATTTTCACATTTGAGTCATTCATCACATCCAATTTATAATTTTATTGCAAGTTAAAAGAATAATAAGCGTAATAAGCGTAAACATATTTTTTCTTAGCAGTTTAGGTCTAAAAATATTGCCATCATTTTCTGAAAGTAGTATTATTTTAATATAATTGTTACATATACCGGATGTCCCATAATGTACAAAATGTCAAAACATAACTTAAATGAAACAACAAGCTATTTTAATTAATCTTGGTATGTGGCTATTTCTTTGAAGAGTATAAGTAAGTAATACATGACTATATCTTGATATGAATAATACTCGTAATACTAACGTTATTACAAATAGACTTTTTTATTTCTTAATCTTATTTTTTTAATGAATTTGTTTCATTATATTTACGTCATTTGAACTCAATTAAAAATATTTCATTTAGAAATACAATTTTTTTAAATATAAATAATTAAATATGTTTACGCCTACTAACTAAATAATTGTATTTTTTAAACTATATTTATTTTGTTTATATATAAAACTACTATTTACTGATTAGAATTTAGACAGTTGCCATATAATGTTATACTACGTATAAGCATTCCATCTTTTAATTTGTTAAACAGTGTAGAGCACTGTATATTTTTCCGATCCCATTTTAGTACAACACATATGAATATAGTAATTCATGTTATAAATAAGAAACTAGTAAAATATGGTCGAAATGCAGTTAGATAGTCAAAATAGGACCAGACAGACATCTAATTATATATGATTATATGAACGTAAAATAATAATACTATATACATACATATTAATAACTATATTATAACTTTAAGCTTCTTGTTCCCTATGCAGCATCGGTATTATAATAAAAACATAATAGAAGACATAACTGTTATCTAATAACAACGAGTAAGGAGTAAGTCAAAAGAATCTTTCCATGTTCAATACACTACATCCGAAGATCAAATTAGAATTAGAGCACCCAACAACAAACAACGTATTGACGTTATACTGAACTTCCGATTTAAGATATCAAAAAGATGGTTCTATTGAATTTAAATAAAAAAACAGTAAGAAACCCATTTTCATTCACAAATCTCTAGTCTTGCCCCTAAGAACCATGAACAATATTGCTTCAAGCGAGTTGACAAGCAAATCTCAACGTGCTCATCAGAAGAATCAAAATCAATCTAAAACCCGATTTCAAGACTACTCACCGACCAAAGATAAGGCACAAGAGATTTTGACTGAATTAAACTTGGAACAAAAATAAGAAGATCATAAGAATAATGTGACAAAACCGATCTACTTTGAGTTTGATAAATAGAAATAAGTTTTGTTCACTTGCAAAAATAAGAAACAAAAGCCACAATAAAAGGAAAGTTTATTTAAAAATAAAAACACCCAAGCTTTCGCCGTTCAACTAGAAGGCATAATCATGGAATGGATAATTTTACAATTACAATTAAGATAATTATTTTTAAAGAAATCGCCAGCCATGATAGATTAACACATTAAATACAGATTGCATACCAGGCAAATCATACATGAAGACATATATGAAAATATCTAAATACCCAAAATGGATATGCTACCAAAACAATTACAACTAATTATTTGAAACATCAAAAGCAGCAACAAATTACGCCTACTAACTAAATAATGGTATTTTTTAAACTATGTTTAAAAAATGATCATGCCTTCGAGTTGAACTTCGAAAGCTTGAGTGTTTTTGTTCTTAAATAAACTTTCCTTTTATTGGGGCTTTTGTTTCTTACTTTGAGTTTTCCTATATAAACGAGCAAATTGACCAGCAACTTACTATGTAAGGTATTTAATAAAAATGGATTACCTGTAAGATTCTACAGACTATCCAAAACACTTGTGCACTGAAAGACTTCGCTAAAATGTGTTTATTCTTTAAATATCTACACTACAAAGAACAGTACATATAGGCAGCACAATAAAAAAGTTGCACAAAAGACACAGAGAACATCTTATTGGCGATGTAAGATATCGATATACAAACACACACACATATGAAACAATCCATTTACTGTAAGTAAGAGAAAGGAACGGAAACGTCTGCGCTTCAAAAAGGCGACATTGATCGGACAACACCAACCAACCATAATTACTTAAAGTCTAAACGTGATGAACTAAAATATGTAATATTCTAATGTACTCTATTTACAGCTTAACAATCCTGCCTGTTTGTACATCTTCATTAAATTGTAAACACTACTCTATATCAACACGTAATAAGTTAAACAGGCTTACATGTATGTACACTATTATTGTACTACTATACATTGCTTGTCACTGTTGTTTGTAAATCATCGCAGGACTAGGGAGTATTCTGAGAAAATTTGTCAATAAAAGTAATAAGCAACTATCCTTCTATTATATCTTTATACCTACTATAACTATTTACTGATATTTCTAATTACAGCAAAAAAAAGCGCTATTTTATTTCTATGTGTTATTCTACACGTAGGATATGTAAACAAGACCGAGTCTAACTTGTATGCCACTTTTATCCTTTGATATTATATGTAGATATCCTAGATATGATATTATATCCAGTAAGTATAAAAAGAAGAATCTTTTGCAGCTCAAAAATCAGAAAACATAATCTACTTCTGGAAATTTAATTTTAATGGTATATTACCTTTATATATGTATTAATAATATTTTAAGTAAGAACATTTTTTATCTGGATCATATTAATTAGAACATGAATATCCTTACTCTATGATTTAAAATATAAATAATTTGATTTTAAATAAATTTACATACTTTTAAAACTCAAAAAAAAATAAATTTGTATTTAAAATGTTAAAAATAATTCCATACTGAAATGTAATTATAATATTTAATATTATATTATATTATACGTATAGTGCATACATTTCAAAGACACGTGGTTCCTACTATTATGTGGAAATTGTGAATATCTATTTGATAGATTTATTTATTTATTGATTGATTGATTGATTGATTAAGGTAAGCTTGTGAGACGATCATAGGAATTGGTTGGACTCTGAAAAGTCTTTCACTTTCAGCCTAGTTGTCACCAAAGAATATAAAATACATGTATTGTGTATTGTGTATATATATATATAATATATATAAGATACATGCATCTAGCCTTATTTGGTTGTTACCGTCGTCCTAGGATAATATAGAGTTATCTACACCAAAAATTTCCCATTTCTTTTGTTTTCAGCCATTTTCTAAGATTTTGGATTATAAATGTCAATGGGTGCCAGGGCTAAACCATGAGCACTTAGGAGAACCATATGAGTTTAGGTTTACCAGGGGATGTGAGGTGGGTATAATTATTTACTATTTCCCTTCTCTAAATAATATTTTTTAATTTTAGAATCAATATAAACAAATTAAGGAATTAGTGCACAGAATTTCTGTTATTTCATAATTTCAGTCATTTTGAAAAACATATGACTTTATTTCATATAACAATATAACACAAGTAAGCAAATCAAACTTTAGTAGCATTAATTGGATACATATATAAACTTAGGATAAAAATAATAACGTAACATGAATATATAGTGTATGTGTGCATTTAATGGTCATCATAAACAAGGAACCGCATTCTTAGTCAAAAAGTCGTGGACTTGGGATCACTTCTTGGCATGAGCAACTGCAACCCGAGGAAGGCCCTTTAACTTGCTCTGCTGGTTTGCCAGATTCGTGGAGAATGGATGATGATCTGTAGTGTTGATCTCATGAAAGTTCTTGAGAAAGGGATCAATTTCTCGGAGTTGATCGGGACCAGATGCGCATCCAATGTCTGGTTCCTGACCAAAATTGTTGGGATTCCTGGAGACTGCCATTGGGAGACGTTGTCGAACCATCATCGACTGGAATGACTATAGTGGCAGAGGAAAGTAGACATTATAGTTAGATGCATTATAAAGAAATATACACCTAGATAACGAATTAAAAAAAGTTCTACAATATATCTATGGAATCTTGTCATTCATTTGGTCATTCATTTGGGTTTCCTTCAGGGGGAGGGGGGGGGAGGGGTGGGCAATATCTTACATTTACTGCACTCTAGATTGCACAAAACAAGTTTCCTACAACTGATTATAATTTAAGCATTTATACTTTAGCTAATTATTATGCATTGATTATACTTAGGATTATACTTAAATTTAAATGTTTTTCTTTAAATCATTTTGTATGTTATATGCATTATTAATCTAATAAAATCTAATCAGATGAATAAAAATATTATAAATAAAAGAGGATAAATCGTCTCCTAATACAATTATATTACAATACTTCATGTGAAGATTAGTATTTTAATACTGTCAATTTTGATTACTGAGATAAGAGGCGCATTTTAAGGTTACACACCACTAGTTATCCAGTCTACTTTAATCCTAATCATTTTTGCCTATATATTTAGACAACTACAACTACAACTACATACAGCTTGACTTCCAGGATAATATTGTGGGTTCAGTAATGTTTGACGTTCCTATTAACTTAAAGTTCATCCTATATTATGATTTCGCTAAGTGCAAAAATTAAAAATAACTTCTACTGGATGATGCGCCAGTATACGGACTGATATATAGACCGATAATGATATTTAAGGCTTCCATTCAAATTCAAGTTTTGCTATTTTTGTGTAAATCATTATCAGGACCAATTAAAAATTAAATGTTGTATATACATCGCCCTTACAGCAGTTTCTTTTGATTGACAGTCATGACATTTTTGTAATGTCACTTAATACCACTAATACTACATAGTAACTATTAAACTAATGAGTTGTTTTCCATAGGTCAATGTTGAATATTAATCAGTAGAAAATAAACATTATAATTACATCTTAATTTCACATTCAAATTTTTCAACTCTATACTGTACTAAGCATCACATGTTGTACAAAGTATAGTCAAAATGCTAACAAATTATGTAAAATTGAGGCAAAAATGATAAAATGATACTATTCATATACATATACTTTTATATCCTGCGCGATATTGGATAAAAGGTATAGTTAAGCAAATGGAATATATATCAATATACCTATTCCTTTCCAGCACCTAAACAAACTATCTCGAAAATTATCTAGAACGATAAATGACATTTCATGGTTTGGATTATATAAACATTAATTTATCAAGTATACTAATATTCTTATTATTGCCTTCTATTCCAGCATACAAGAAAGAAGATATTATCGAACTAGCTTGATTGTCAACAAACCTCTTTTGACACAGTTTTTCTCAGCTTGAACTAGACTTCTTTATTTTTGCACTGATTAACTACTGAAAATGTTATATCATGACACTTTTAAATCTCGTCCAGAAGAAACTTTTAGAATAAAACAGTATTACAATTATTAATTATTTAACTATCTATATTGTTTTTATGTGTACAAACAATACAATGTTAATTCAAAGACATAAATAATACGAAATTATACAATACCATACTTCATCGAAAAGTCAAATTTAGACAACCCGTTATTATCTGGAGTTAATTTTTAATGTTAGGACACTAAGACACAATTAAATTTTAAAACCTTGAATAAATAAATAATTTATTTTTAGTCAATTAAATTTGAAGTATTATTTTTGAAAGCAATTATTAATTAGTTAGAAATCATATCATTTTTCTCAAAATGTAAAAAATACTCAATAATTTGTTCAAGTATCTCTACTAAATATTTGTAAATATATATTTCAAATTCAGTTATTATTTAACAGTATGGAAATGGAGGGACGATGTTTAATGATATATTCATAAAAATGAAATAGATGTCTTTATGTTTCTAAATTTTTAAATGTTTATGAATTTTTGAAAAAAACAACGTTGAAACAGATTTAATTATTATAAAATGAATTGGTACATCAAATACTTAATTTATTTTAAAAACAATTTTTACAAATATATCATAAAAGTTTCAGTTAATTTCTGTAATTATTTATTTATTTATTTTATAACGTACATATTATTGATGCGACTTATTAAGTCCACTTTATGAAAAAATACTATGCTTGTTATTTAAAAAAGCATTTCTGAAAGCGTACGCATATAAACATATATACGCATCCAAATTGCAGTATTCGACGATAGATAATTATTCTTGTGGTGGTAGTTTGAGATTTTCTATTATCTCTGTACCTTGGCATGAGGTGTAATAATATCTTATTTTTCTAATGCTAAAAATATTGCATTAATTTTTAGATAAACATATCATAAAAAGCATTTGTTTAATGAAATTTAATTTAAATTTAGACATATATCCACTCTACTCTTCTCAATTAAATGTACACATCATCTTTTTGATATATAGTTTAGCGCTCTTTTCTCATTGGGATCTTTATTATGGGGTGGAAAATAATCATTGTCACTCACAATAAAACAAAAAATACTTCTTATAAGCATCGAACCATCGATGTGCGTCTAGCAAGTGTATTATATACATATGTATTCATTCTTATGGGATCAATAATTCATTATAAATAAAAGTAATTTAAGTTTTTGCACACAAACTAATTACTTCGTACCAACACGATTTAATATTATAAGCGATCAACGTTTATATCAGCCGAACTAAGGGCCGAAATATTTTGTGTAATATTGCACAATGCTCGATATTGATATTTTTATGAGCCTGCGATTTACAGACGAATCAACGGGGTTGTCATGTGGTCTTCCTCAGTCCAGTGATAGCTAATGTCTTTATGAAATATGTTAACGAGTACTTCCAAACTACAGTTTTCCTTCATCGTTTCGTTTCGGGGACGACATTTTATGTGCATGGGATGGAAATAGTGAGGACCTCGAAGGTTTTCTTACTACACTGAATTCACTCATTCCAGTAGTTATTCAATTCACAAAAGAAGTTGAGAAAGACAACCGGATTACATTTCTTTAGACGTCTTAATTCAAAAGACACTTTAGGGATTTAGAATACGATTTATCGGAAAAGTTACACCGATGCATATTAAACGCAAACTCAAACCACACGAGCTCAAAAACAAAAACGAGTATCTTGAAAACTATTGTCTGCATGGCTACAAGAATAGTAAGCAATGCTGTTAACAAATAGTTGGTAGATGTTAACTTCACAATTTAATTCGGAATTGTCAATATAAATTAAAAATATGTTTTTACATCTCTACATAGTAGTGCATATATAGACCACCATCCATTCCATTTTGTGAAACAGTAATCTCGATAAAAGAGTACTTTAAATATACATAATTAGAAGTCCTCGTTGAACCATACAATACATTATTTCAAATGGTTCAAAAAGAACATTAAATTAGTTAGATCGAAATATTAAACAGATACATTTATATATTATAATAATATATTTATAAATCATTGAAACAATTTAATAAATGATAAGCATTAAATGTGAGAACAGTCAAGGTTTTGAATAATTTAAGCTAATCTGTTGAGTGTCTCAAACAGTTATCACATTTAACAATAAAATGATATCTCTTGTATACAAAATCCAATAAGATTGTTATCGCCAAGTTTTTTCTATAATATTTTCAATAAATGTTCATTTAAATATTATAATTATTTATTTTACAATTTATAATTTATAAATATTTATGTAGTTTAATACAAAGTATACATCATTTATTATATGTGCTTTAAATAAAAATGATGTCATCATATTCTAATTTACTTTAGAAATTGCAATATTTTTCAACAAACTCCTAATTAAAACATTTTTGTTCATCTTAAATAATAATTATATATATTGTTTTTTCTCCCAATACAGTATTAGTATTAAAAGAAATATGAAAAGCTTAAGTCACATGACTAGGAACCAGAGGTTCGAAAATTTGTAAAATTATATTTTTAAATTACAGCCAGTGCTTTTCATATTTCTTTTAAATAATAATTAAAATATGAAATACACTTTCTGCCTTTAATGAAAATATAATTATCTGAGTACGGTTTTTTATATAATTTTCTCTATATAATATATATATATATATACCAATATATAATATTTAAACAGTAAAGTCTGATTGAAATCCAGATAAAATGGCTTAATGTGTACAAAGTAGAATTTTAATTTTACACATATGTCTGATCAAATTGGGTTTTAATACACACACATGTTAGTATGGAGGACAACATAGCATTAGTTGTTGAAGTTCGTATATATTGACTGTTTGACTGTTTGTAAGAATAATTCAATAAAACCGCGGCCAGGTGTTTGCAACCACAGTAAGTGAACTGTGCCGTCAACAGGAAAGGAGTACATTGCCTGAGTCTCTCCAATGCTCCACAAACATTCGAGCTTCGGCGGCATGATGTGTTTGTTTTGTTTAAGTCATTGATATGTTAAACCAATATATCAACATGAGAGTCTAACATTTTATATAGAAATATAGTCTAGTTCAAATCAGTCCACACTAAACTTTCTGTATACCATATAATATGTACTTCTTAATTTATTGGATATTTATATAAAAATAGTGTAAAAATTATATCTCAACTCACATTTATAATAACATAATATTTGGCCCAGAAGTGAAATATAATATATAATATATTTGAATACTCATATTTTACTCTAACATCACAATATCAATTTAAGAAAACATTCGTATGCACAACTATTAATATTATATAAGACCAAAAAAGAAGGTCCCTTCATAGCAATAAGTTTAGATTTTGGATATAATTATTAGATAAATAAGTGTTCATTCTTTTAATTTTGTATGTTACTTTAAAATCTAAATTATATAAGCTTAACTTTTATTTGTAGATAGATTTGAATTAAACAAAGAATACTCACATAACAATATTGGACTTTTAACTTTTAGTGTAATTATTATTAACAGTTAATATAAAAGTACAACTTCAAAGAAAAATAATTTCTTTTAAATTTTATATTTCACAAATAATGAAATACTATAGTATTTTAAAACTCTCATTATGTTATCGTACGAAATACATATATTTCTTAATACTTAATTATATTAGGTACAAAAATGTAATTAATTTGAAATTAATTTGTAGTTTTTGCGTAATTTCAAAAATGAATGAACTTATATAGATTGAATATTATATAATCTATCAATAGCATTAAAGTTTATTCTGCGATATTTTTTAATCAATATCTAAATTGTATTTACTTATATTATTATAACTTTTATATTTCCGGTCAGGTTACATAGAATAATATTTTGTTTATTTCGTTAGTCATATACTAGTATATATATATAAATAATCTATTTCTGTAATTACTGCTATAATAGTCAGAGAATTATGAGAATATTATGAAAATAGTATACGAAACATACAGATTTAAAAAATACAGCCGCCAAATAGACACCTATAATTCAAGCATAATAAGTGAGAAACTTAAAACTACTTGTATAAGGATTTTCGAGAATCTAGGAAACAAATCATTTATGATTTATATTTTCGAAATGAGATTAAAGAAAGTATATTATCTGATATCAAATACTATTATCTGAATATCTGTGTATCTATCTCAAGTAAACCTTGTGTAAGTGTTTTTAAAGAGACATTGACGACTTTTATTTTCAATTTCATATTTGCTATGATATTTACGAATTTATGTAAGACAGAAGATAAATATTTAAATTAAGTATTATAGTCCAGTACATATAGAAATATATATGTATATATACAGGGTGGGCCATAAGTAAGATTACACTTCAAGAAACCAATATATTTATTAGAGTTAACACAGATAAAATGAAACTGGAAATTCCAATCTATTAATAG
>JAYRBW010073472.1:0-49791 GCA_036023295.1 Invenusta paracnida
GTATACCTCGTTTTGAGTGGCAATTCTTAGAGATTTACCAGGTAAACCATACTGGACCTCCTCGGCCGCCATAAATGCTTGCTGTGTTTTTTTCTCTTAATTTAATTTAAAGCCGTTAAAATTAACAGTAAATAGCTGCCGCTCATTGTTGCGTCGGTTTATTGTCCCATTAACAATAAACTTTAACCTTACTCTGTTGTTTTAAGCAGCATATTGTTAATCTATGCGTTCAGCACCGCAATTCATCTATTTGAATTACAAGAGACTTCAACCTTCCAGATATATGCTGAGAAACCATCACAAGACTAGGCAAAGCTGATAGAAAAGACATATCAGATAACATCTTAGATGCCTTCGAAATTTGCGGTCTCGAACAAACTGTGAACTTCCATACTCGTGGATCTACCACCCTTGAGATATTTGCAAAAATTGATGATCCCTAGTAGCCAGTTGCAAATCATTGCCCGGTATTACTGATTATGAAATCGTTCTTATTGAATTTCATATTATTGCCAAGCTGAAACGGCTAGCGTCGAAAAATTTACCTGTGGAAGAAAGCAAACTTGATAAAACTGAATGATGATGCTCTGTTTTTTGCTCGCAATATCGTATCAAGAAACTCAGCGTCTACCGATATTAATTATTTATGGAATTCTTTCTCAACATCAGTAAAGACACCAATTGTAAAGTAAATGTGCCATCAAGAGTCACATTTATCTGGTTTTAGTTTAGTCAACCCCGGATCAATAAATGTGTAGAAAAAATCTCCCCAGAAAGAAAAATCGCTCATGTAATGAAGATTCTCCAATAAGAACGATGACTAGAATATTTACAAAACTTAAATATCGAATATCAACAGCTGTGCAGACACAGCTATAACAACCTCTTTGGCGACATGTTTGATGATGACATACAAGACAACCATAAGAGGTTTTATGCATTCTTAAAATCACTCAAACACGACGCAACAAGTGTTGTCCCTCTCTTGAGCAACGGTTCAAAGTTTAACGATAGCCTTCGCCAAATTCTCAACAATAAGTTTGCATCCGTTTTCACTATCGAAGACGCTCGGGTCCTTCCGACCCTAATCCACGCTGACTATCTATCTGTTCCGAAATATCATTGAATAGTGATAGACTGTTGAAACAGCTAGATGACATTATCGTTCACAAAGCTACTGGTCCTGACGGTATTTCCTGCATGATAATAAAAACACTGAGGCAAAAACTACTTCACCCTTTCTGTCTGATATTTAAGACCTTATTGGCTCTTGGTAAGATCCCGACTCTTATAGAGAGACACACACATAACACCACTATATTCAAGAAAGGTTCTCGCGACTGTGCAGCTAACTATCGACCTGATTATCTTACCTCTGTGTTCTGCAAGACTCTTGAAAACATCGTTGCCACATTATTTCATATCTTGATTCAAACAAACTTCTCAGTGACAGTCAACATAGTTTCCGCAAGTCACATTTTTGTGAGTCTCAGCTGATTTTGACCATACAAGACCTAGTCGAAGGGCTCACCGACAACCTGTTCTGCTCGATTTTAGCAAAGCTTTGACAAGGTTGCTCATCAGCGATATCTTCACAAGTTAAAGCACTAGGTACGACGTGCGTGACACACTTCTAAACTAGGTTGCTGATTTTCTTAGAAAACGTAAACAAGCCGTCATCTTGGAAGGACCCTGCTCAAATTTAGTCTCAGTAACATCTAGCGTCCCACAAGGTACGGTCTTACGTCCTTTGATTTTCTTAGTGTACATTAATGATCTCCAAATTGTGCTACATCGATCAATTATTAGACTGTTTGCAGATGATAGTCTGGTCTACAGAACTATTACAACGACTTGAGATGTAGTTGCTCTCCAAAGTGACCTCAACAAGCTGCAACTCTAGCAACACACGTGACAAATGGCCTTTAACGCAGATAAATATGAAGTCATCCGTTTTACAAATGAGAAAAACGCTATTAATAACCAACTATTCGATTATTAGGAGCCTATTGCAAAACGTCACTGAAGCAAAATATCTCGGTTTGATACTAACATTCAAAATGTCATGGAACAGTCATGAAGGCAAAAGAAATTTAGTTTTTGTCATACGCAAGACATGACTGCCCATAGAGGGTTAGAACCAAATATTACACCTCATTCATTCGGCCAATTTTGGAGTACGTCACAACAGCCTGGGATCCATATACTAGAAGGAACATCGGGAAGTTTGAGAAAGTCTAACACATTGAGATCATTGACACAAGAACAGTATGGAATCTATTCTAAAGAGTCTGAAGTAGAACACCATCCAGCAACGCCGACTGAACTCACGGGTCCTGATGATGTCTTGTGTATTCAATAATCCCATAGAAATCCACTTCACAAACAGTCTTATGACTATTAATTCCATCACCAGAAATTAAGCACACTTCTAGATTTCATATTCCCCCAAAAAAACCATCATCACTCATTTTTCCCGGCTACAACCAGAGCCTAGAATGCCCTTCCTCACGAATTTATGGAGATAACACAGTGGATGCTTTCAAATACAAGCTATATCATACTTCATAGGATGGATTAGCTTTAATTGGAATAAGAAGAAAAAGAATTGTCTAGTATAGCATTATGATATATTGATATTTTAGTACATTTTTTCGTTTGACGCATATATTTTGATAATACAAAGAAAATTGAAAGAGCTTTGTGTTTTGTTCTTTTTTAGAGGTACTTTTATGTAGTATAATACAGTAGTATATAAAAGTACAATTTTAATGGATATTTACCTATTCATCCTATATAAGTAAAGTTCGCATACAAACACATCAATGATGCAAATTATTATCTTTAATCTGTCTGTCGTCTGAGGAATATTAAAGCTAGCAATTCAATGATTCTATAGCGATATTGCTTATAATATTGTTGGTTATATTAAAATATATCTTTGGTTGCAGAGAATCTACAAAAAAAACTGTTAATTATAGCTTTGTACTTTATATCTGTACTATTTTGCATGACGCTTTTCCCACTTTTACAGCCTTTTAATATTCTTAAATTTAAACGTTGTAACTTTACGTCCTTCTGGGATTATATTTTATATATTTCTGGGACAAAAATTTAAGGAAACTCGTATAGTTTTCAGATAAAGTTTTCATTTATAAACTGTGTTGAACTCTGTAATAATTATTATAAAGTTTTCTTGTGTTTATACTTGTTAGTTAGCATGCTATAGAATAATTATAATTTAGAAAATTTTAACTTAAAAAAAACACTTTTCTTTACATATGTGACAAATACGGTTCCACCTACTATCTATCTATCTCTCCCCCACATTCCAGAAAACGGCTCGTGGAACCGTACTATTTGAGATGGTGTGCCATCATCTAGACCTCCTTGAAAGGGACTACTTTGGTCTCACATTCCGTGATTCTGACAACGTTTGGGTAGGTTAGCTTGTATATTATTTAAAATTATATTAATGTTTTATAAGTAACTATAGGTAAGTTCTATATAGTCCAAAGAGCCATCGATTAAATGAACAAATCATATTATTGGATTATATATATAATATGTAAGTCATATCAAAGTTCCAAAATGTAAATCAGAAAAATGCAGCTTGTTTGATTTAGATACACGACTAATATTTATTATTATTATTTAATATATTTATAAATACAAAAATAATGTAAGATTTTTGAAAATACTGCAAATTACCCTACATACTGCATATTATTTATTATAAATATATTACACGAACAACTATATATAATATACTAGTTGTGGCTTATAACAGTTAAAATATAAGGATAAAATGGGATCAGGCTAGCCGGTGTGTAGATAAATCTTATTAGTTAGTCGCAATATGTTGAAACTGATCAATCAATAATTAACTCGCTCCTGTCTTTAACAAACCATGATTTGCGCTCCAGCATTGAGAGCTAATTATTGATTGATCAATTTAGTCATATAGGTAGGTATATGGGACAAATAAAGTTTTTATTAATAAAATTGTATAGTAACTACATTCTAATTAATTAAATTTTATAAGATTACATTTCATAAATTGTACCAATTTTTTTGCCATTTTAATTGGTTTATAATTGATTGTATATGTTTTACCCTTTGAGACCAGAGAGATAGAACTATACTATACCTATATGACTAGAGCGGCAGTAGTCAATAGCTGATGTGTTAACAAAATGAACTTGGTGACTATATGTTAAAGGCAGCGAACATAGGAAGTATTCAGAATTCAATTTTCAAAATTCAGTTTCATATATCGCTGTAATTTATCAAAACTATCCTATCTGCATTTTTCGAAATGTTGTGAAATCGCATTTAAAGAAATTTATAAGTTGATTATAAGTAATTCATATGTAGATAGGATAGTTTAGAACAAATATATCCTCTTTATTAATAATCACAATTGATAAAATATTTTATCAGAACATGCACTAGTGGTACATAAGTACAATAGAATCTTCAGTGTAGATAGGATAGTTTTGCAGATGGGATAGTTTCGATGAATCACAGCGATATCTTATTTTGTGCAAAATCATATCATTTTGTTTACAAATAGTTTAAAATTATGTTTAAAAGTTTTTAAAAGAGCCAAATTTATTTTTATTTGGTTTTTCACGGCGATACTAACAATATAAATTTCGTTCTTCACAAACATATAATTAGCTGTCTATTTTATCTCTAAAAATGAGCTATTTATAACTTGTTAGATAGGAAGATATATTTTAAATTTTCCTAATTATTATTTTTTAAATAAATATATTAAATATACGAGGTTCCAAATTGGTTCCGCTATTTTTTGTTTACATAGGTCATAAAAATTATAATTCAATATCTTTGTTTGAGACTGTCTTGGTATATTCTTATTCTGAAATGTAATGTTACCGTGTATAATATTATAGTCATATATTTAATCTATAGTTTATTTATACGAATAATTGTATTTTCTTAGCATTATAATTTCATAATAATTCTTATTATTATATTTCCGGCTCAGTAGTGCTTTCTATTCATAACTATTGTAATTTCAGTTCTGGCTAACATTGGAAAAGAAGATATGCAAACAAATTGGAAGTAAGTGTTCAGTGATATATATTTTTTTCTATGTATCTTTATCTATTGATCGATTAATTGGACAAATCTATGATGTTAATCAAGAGAGTAAAAGGTAAAAACTGGGATTGTAATCATCCGACTCGTCAATTGATAGATCAAGAAAATTTATACTTGATTAATTTACTGTATTATAATCATTTTAACAAAACAAAATTAGATATGAAATGTGAGTCAAAAAATTCAGAAAAACTTTATTTTGTTTCAGAAGTATTCTAGCCTTTTGAATAGATATCGTGATTGATTCATTTAATACGTATATCATACGGGTGACTGTTTTTTTAAATTGGCTCAATTGGGTCTCGTTGATTTACTCCATTGTGTAGTTATAAGCCGATAATGAAGTATGAGTTAGAAAATAGCGTTTTAGTTTAAGAAACTAAGTGTAGGACACTAAGTACTGGAATTTATCGGGTTATTAGACTATCTATCTATACAAAAAGTTAATTAAATCCATTAACCTATTTATGTCAGCTTAATTGGAGGAATTGATTTCCAAGTCTTGCTGTTTGGATGCTATAGTCTTCTGTAAACTATAATTTTATCATTGTTTATGTGCTGTATCTAAAAATAGTCACGCGATTTAAAATTATTCCTAAAAACAACAAATGAAATATTCAAATACATTTAATACTTTTACTTCCCCACATTGTGCCAAAGAACATTAAAAAGGTAACAAAAGTATCACTTCTCACAAAACAGTCCTCATTTCAAATCATTTTGGCCGAAACAACAAAATTACGAAGTTGTACATGACTGCATTTCTGCAACATCGGCCACTTCAGAACGTTACGACTCTGTCCTTTATTTGTGAAGTGTTTTATTGTTATGCAATTTAAACCTATTTTGAAGATATAATTGTGCATTTAAAGGGTTTATGAGACCTCCAGCAATATTCAGTATACAAATACTCAAACAGTTCGACAGTTGGTTTTAAATAATAGTTAGATATAAACCTCATTTTGAACATTTGAAATATTCTGATATTAACAGCACTGTAAGTTGTGAGAGTAGAACTAATTAACGATCATGCCCGCCAATTCTAGTCTGATTTGGATGACTTATGCACTAAATTCTTTCTCACAATCCACTACAACTATGTAATAGTGATCAAATAACTAATTATAGCTGATTGTGGAAATGTAGTACACAATTATGAACAAGGAGGAAGGGTAGGATCGTCCTTTTCTAACAAAAAGAAGGATTATAATATGACATGCTTGGTAGATTGTAGGTCTTATAAATCCACGTTCAATCAATTAACATTAAATTAAAATACATTTTATTTGCTTGTACAACGCGTTTCGAGACAACACTGTCTCCAATTCAAGTATAGAATACTTATGAAAATGGGTGTTATATTACATAGGAGTCTAAAATAATGTAATTGAGCAAGAAAACATATTTCATAAATTGTTGGTTAAATTGCATTACTGACTGTCGAAATACACACAAGAGGAGAGGGAAGGAAGCACCGATAATTGAAAGTTTTCTATTCATGGAAGGATTATAGGTTTTAATTAAAATGGCTTTCTTTGTCATGATATCAATGTCCGGTGAACCTATGGTAATATTTTTAGGTACTATTTAGAGAAAATGTTATTACAATAATAAATAAACGAATCCCTATTGAAGATTTTACTGATCGATACTCCTTCATCTTGTTATCAGATGTCTTTAGGTTTTACCAACTTAGAACATGTTCGTGCGTATTATACTAAAAGGAAAATTTGTAGACAATCATCTACAAGCTTCTTTTTTATGTAGACAGCTTCATATCGATATAAGGGGTTTCGATTTTACCAAGAAATAGTTTTCATGATTAAAAATCGTAACTGATTTTAAATTTGAAAAAAAAAAGTTTCCGAAATTAATATGCACTTTAATAATTATTAGTATACATGACGTATACTAGGATAGTAATGACGTATACTAGGATAGTAATGACGTATACTAAGATAGTATACATTAGTATTATACCGGCACTTTCATAATTTTAGTATACATTACGAGGGGATAGTAATGTCTCAAAACGTATTGTACCAGCCAATATTATTTAATCTTGATTGTGTTTACTTGGATCCGCTTGGAAATCCACGATTTTAGTGGGTGTGTTAAACACATATTTCTATGAAAATAAACATGAATTATTTATTTTCTTCTGTATTGTGCTCTTCAAAAGGAAACACAGGAAGCAATGATCGCCTCACATTTTTATATAAAATTACAATATATATTAACTCCTTTTTGTTATTTCTTCGGTTTCTTATTTAAAAATGTATTTTTTCCATATCAGATTCTTATTTTTCTCCAACAAATGTCAGGATTAAGATCCCTTGGTTACCTCCCTATATTTCATCAATTTTCTCCCCTTTTCTTCTCTATAGAATTTAGAAGCATAAGCCGAACACTATGAACACTGTGGCAGAGTTCATCCATTAGATATCCATCCTAGATATACCTCACATTGATATGCTCGGTATCTTCTCCTCGCTCACGATAGTGTCCTTCTCTGACTGTCTGTCTGTCTTGTACATTCGTGCTTCATCTCTCTCTTTCTCTTTCCTGTATTTGTATTGTCTTTGTTGACATTCGGTTTCTCAAGGCGGGCTTGGTACGAATGGGGAACGAAATGGGAAGCACCCCAAGAATGAAAATTTGATAGAAATATACTCTATTTCGTTGTTTTTGCTTAAAGACATTTTTGGAGTTGTAGTAGAGTATTATTTATACTTAGCCATTCCTCCACCCACTAATAACATCCAGAGAGTTAAATTAAAGTGAGCAGGAAAGAGAAAAGTTTCCTAAACCTACCTTCAAAATTAGATATCCATCCTTGTTTTTTATAATATTCTGTAATTGTATTCAATGTCAGATGAAAGATGTCAGTATATTATTGTTGAAAACGTTACTATTTTTATATAGTATATTTTTTGAAAACTAAGTTATCTTTCAGTTTCAAAATTTCGTTCAGTTTAACTTTACATATTTAGATGCACGGCACTAAACATTTAAGCTACATATTAAATATATTGTTATGTTGTACATTGCACTTATATCTATAGAAGAAATGGCGGACATACATTCGCGAACAAAACATATTTTTTAAGTGTAAACTCAATATGTATACTGAACAGTGCTACATAACTTGATATAGACGATATACAACAAAAAATATAAAGCCAAATTCAACATAATTTAAGCAAATTTACTCGAGTCATAGTATGTAGATTTTTTAATAGTTTTATAGAGAATTTGAGTCTTATAGAAGAGCTTTCCTATCCATAAAATGTTAAGAGAGAGAGAGTGGCCTTTTCCATTATAAAAAATCATAGTGGTGCTACGCTTTAAAACATCCTTTCGAATTTAGTTCTATTTCTGTCAACAGAACTATTTCGGTTAAGTCTGATATTTCTATTTGTTATATTCATTTTCTTAAAAAAAATTAATTCATTTCATTTTTCTATAAATGGATAATAAGGTATTGTGTATTTGTATTTTATAATAGAATTATACCGGTACGTTATTTTAGTAGGAATTACAATTTAGATAATTGAGTTAATAAAAATGATTGTTTAAAAAGAATATAATAACGTTCATTTGTGGTTAATATTACATGAAACCCATTTCAAGTTGTACTTTGGCACTATTTTTGGCTCGTATATTATCATGGCAAGTTGAGTATCTATTTACTAGTTTTTTCACTCTTTTACTACTGAATACACATTTGTTAAACACGATAGTTTCATTTACTGAAGTGTCGGTACACAAAGTATTGCACGCACTCTTGGGCTGATCACCGGTACAATCTGTCATTTGTAACCAGTTTCATTCACTTTCATGTTTGTATTATTAGTTGGACATAGGCCAGACTCATTCGTTACTTAAATCAAAAGTGAATGTTGATGCTATATTAAAGTGTTTTATCATAGTACAATTGAAATGTGATCTATGGCAAAAAACAGTTTACAAATTCATAAATTCTTGTCAACTTCTGATAGATAAATTAGGCCATACATTTCTGGTGAAGGTCTTTTGAAAAGAGCTTCTTATTAAAAAAATGCATATTAAGCGTTGCAATTCAACTTTTTAAAGAATATGTCTAGTTACGTACAAGAAATATTAACTTAAAATGTATTAACCGAATATATAATATGCCTACATATTACGGAAACATACGAAATTATTTATTGTTTTACAACCCACGCAGGAAATTCGGAAATCAGTCGAATCTAAAAAAACTTCCAAATGAATTCTGTATAGTCTTTGTGAAGCCTGGATCGAACTTTCATTATTGTTTTTGTATATTAGCGGTATTATATTGTGCATTTTTGTAACATTTCCAACTGATGTGGTTTTTACACCACGTTATTTTACGTATATGGTTGCTATTTTAACCTCTAAAGCTAAGAAACATGCTCGTATGTACTCGTATTCAATGATTCTGTAATTCCCCTAACGACTGTCATGTATAGTTCGCCTATATGCATGAGGATGCTTGTGCAATCTGTATTTTATCTTTGAATTGAGTGACGTGTTCATAATGACTTCCTATTAGAGACTTAGATGCTCAGACATGAACTTTGTTTATTCAACCGTCTGTGTTTTTTGTTATCAGGAAAGCTCCTCTTCACTATACTTCAAATATTACACTTTCTATATTGCGTTTTTTGTTTGTATGTAGCCATAGTAACTAAACTAGTTAAGCATTTCATGACAATTTTATTCGGAAAAGAATGGTTATATTTGCAATGTTGTATTGATTTATCCAATGATAAAAATATGACATTTTAATTTTTTTATATCTTTAATATTTTTTATTAACAACAGATGTTCTGCTGTTATAAAATTACATGTCTCTCGCATTTGTAATTATCTGCTTTATAGTTTTTATAAAAGTTTTAGTTTTTATTGTTCCAATTTAGTGTCTACTTTCAGACATAATTGTATGAATTTATTTGTCTTTTTATTAATGTATTTAACATTAGTGCAGTATACTCTGTCTTCTAATGTTGTAAATAAATGAAAATCCTATGATAGAAAACGTTTGATTTATGTAACCGCGTTTGATTATTATTCAGGATTGGCGTACACATGTTTCCCACTTATATATAGAGAAATAAAATGTAATATAATTTATTGCGCGTTTTAATGTTTCACCGTTTAATAATTTAGCTTTTATATATACATATGCACACGTTGATCAATTAATTTCACAGAATCCTGTTTTCTAATTTTCGCGTTTATTCCCTAATAATATACGTGCATGATGTATGGATTGTGGAATATTTTTCGATGTTTGGCTATTTATTTATTTAGTTAAGTTAATATTAATAGTTAGTCAAAGTAGGTTTCTGGTATCGATTTTTTATTTTCTGGCTCGATCATATTACTGTGGATTGGATCCTCGTTGTTCAGAACCCCAAGGGTGTCATCAATAAATTTTTATTACTTCCCTAAATATTTTAACCCGAATTTTATATTTGAAGTAAATAAAATCCCCGAGCGGCCTTGAAATACCAGTGAATTCATTTTTTGGCAAAAACCAGTGCTTTCCTGTGTTACACTTAAACTTAGTA
Source organism: Invenusta paracnida (assembly GCA_036023295.1). NCBI lineage: Eukaryota > Metazoa > Platyhelminthes > Proseriata > Coelogynoporidae > Invenusta > Invenusta paracnida. The sequence goes on from JAYRBW010073472.1 coordinate 10,710, forward strand.
GTAATTAATATAAAATTAGAGATTACCGTTCAACTCCCTTTAGATTCCCTAAAACTAGACATTATATTAAGTAGTAAATTTAAGTAGTTGTATACTGATGCAGCTGCGAATAATGTTTTTCTGGTGTAATTTATTAATCTGTTTATGGAAAAAGACCTGTTTAGATAATTTACGTAAACAGATTAAGTTAAATGTAAGATTATATAACATAAGTTTTTTCTTTTAGTAGAAAAATCCATTTATTTATTTATTTTATCCATCATGTGCAGTCATATTTTTGTAATTATTTCCCCTAAATTGAAAACAAAATGGAAATTAAAATTATGGAGTGTATTTTCTATAGTATTTACTTCCCATAAAAATACTGACTATATATCTTATGAATAATTTGTACTTTTTCGTGTTTCTATACTTCAATGATTTTTGTTATGCGTGTTCATAAGAAATATTTTTAACAGAGACTTTTTTGTGTAGTTGCAAACTTAAAAATGTAGCCATCAAATTAATATTTTAAGGGTATACTCCTCCGCCATATAAAAATTTTCAAGTCTTTTCCCAACAAATGGGTTTTGATGATCATCATTTTTTAGCAAGAAATCCTTTAAGTTTGTTAACGTTTAATAATAATCTGAGTTATATATTTTGATTTTAGTTATGCACCTACTCAGATAAATATTTATATTTTATCATTTAAACAAATTTTAAACAAATTAAAGAAATGGCAAACCTCCTTTTCAATGGTAAAACAGTATACTTAACACATCAAGAGTCCACTCACCCATTAATAATAATGCACTGATCAACCTTGAGAGCTGCCTCTCTGCGGCTTAAATATTAATTAACCAAATGTAAATGCCCCCCAATACTGTGAGGGGGCCTATTCTTCTTTACGGTTGTACCTTAGCTTATGAAACCTATTTTACTGTTGAGAAGAGTGTTTTATCATTTTATTTCTCTATTTATTTATTAAACCAGCAGCTATATGACAATAGAAAACACCTTTTAAATACATATACATTTTTGGCACGAATTTTTCTTGTATTTGTACCGATTATTGCATTAATAATTAATTGTTCAGTTATATTTAGTTTATTTCCTCTCGCCTATCATCGTCATCGTCTTCTTCTACTCTGATCCTATAGAAACTCCCTGGAGATTCGACTTCCAGGTGAAGTTCTACCCGCCAGATCCGGGTGTTCTTCGTGAGGAGCTGACACGTTACTACCTCTGTCTACAAGTGAGACAGGATCTCGTCTGTGGAAAGTGAGTGCTATTATGCGGTGTACAAGTTAATATGAACACTATATTGTAATTAATAGGTATATTGAAAGGGCATACTAATATTTTGATAAGTGATAAGACAGAATAATCTTTAAAGGTGTGTTATCTAATTTTGTCCACTATTATAGGAAAATCGATTTTATTCTATAGTAAATGAATATGTACTAGTTTTTCAAAATCCTTCTTTCCGGCCTTCTAAGGATGATATCGTATTGTTGTATTGAATCTCTAATCATCAGTTTGACTGTATAGTATATATTAAGTCATATTATTTATACAGACAGACAGAGAAACCTCACTGCCAGAATGATTTGAATTGCAGTGTATCTTAATTTCCTGTTTGAAGTAATCGATATTTCGCGAAATTTTATATTTTTATACCATTCAAAAATTAAGTATATGTATACTAACAGCCGTGTAAGCTAGTTTTAAATTTAAATCATTGGTAAACCATAACTAAAGAGTGTTACCTGGCAACCTCCTAACCAACCAATCAGACTGCCATGCTCCTTCACCTCCTTCGTGCTTCTGGGGGCCTACATAGTCCAGTCGGAAGTGGGAGACTTTGAGCCGGAACTTCATGTGATGGGCACCTCTGGGAACGGGTGTGAGTACATCCGGGACATGCCCTTTGCACCGCATCGTCTTCAGACACCGGAGATGCTGCAGAGGATTGTAGAACTTCATAAGCAGCTTAAGTGAGTTCACTTTGTTTTACTGTGATTTTAATCGTTTGCTGATTTACTTGTTATCTCACGAATCTAATCATTTTTTTATTGATTTTTCAACTACTGGAGTAGCTGGTATAGTATGTAATGCTTAACTGCAATTTTTCATTAGTGATTTTCGATCGATTTCATGCTTATAAATGTTCAATTTGGGAGTCATACCTTTTATTGATTTATGACTTGGTTTCTGATTGCAGAATAAGGGCAAAATATCTCAAAACATTTAGTATACTTTTTTTTGTGGATTTTACCGCAGAATCTGTTCCATGAATAGATACACTCAATGTGGAACAACAAACCAAACGAACTCGGGTTGCTATACATTCTGCTGTCAGCCAGGGACGGAGGAATTTATTTTGGTCCTAATAAGTAGTTCAGACTATTTTGTCTAGTTCATATTGATTATCCGAGGCTCATTTGTATTTAGTATAGAGCCTATTTTTAAGCTTTGTTTTCCGTTTGTGTTGTTTATTTTGTAATAAAAGCACTGAAAAAATCGTGTTTATAGAAATTTCTATGAAATTATGAAACCTTTCCCTTTAAAATTGTCTGAAAATTTCATAAAATAATTATTATATACTTAGTAATGTGAACATTTTTTTATCTATCTATTTCCATAATTATTATTATAATATATATATATATATAACAATGTGATAGGGTCAATAAAAGACTTTAAATTATAGCTAAATGTATTTATTAAGTGAGATAACATATTCTCCAACAGTCACTAAAGTTTCAACCCGTCCACGAACTTTTTCTGTGTCATGTGCAACCGTTACATGTACAATCAGAACTAAAGAATTCTCAACCTCCCTCAAATTCCGCCATACAGTAATTGAGTTTTCTCGGGGGCGAATAAACTAATTGAGCTTGTTTAGGCGTTTCATAATAATATATGAAGATTGAATCGAGGAGCTGAGTGACACAAAAGATCCTATTGCGTGTCATTAGAAACATATCGATGTCAGCTGAAAAATTATTCGAGAGTTCTGTTATAAGTACACTGAACAATTGCGGTATTCGAACAGACTGTTAGTATACTTACTGGTGTTGCAGTTATATCTGCAAATATAACAGGCAAAATCGATTTTTGATTCGCTTTATAAAATTAATTTTTCGTTTGTTATATTTTTGACTCTCTTGCTTCTTATATCCTGTGAACAATACCCATCTCTAGTTAGAACTCTTCTGCTGGTTTATTCCTTGATTGATATAATTCCTTTTCCCACGCGTGATTCTCTTTCGTCTCCGCCTCTCATTTCACAAATTTCTATTTTCGAACCAAATTTCTATCTCGCTTCCCTGTTATTACCACAAATTTTGTTCCGAAAATATTGTTAGCTAATGAAATTTGTTGAATTCATAGCAAATAATTTATGGATAATACAGTATTTTATTATGTTACATATCATTCCCCTTGTCTTAAGGCTCTATATTTCTGTTTATATGCAGCTTTTTCTGTTTTATTATAGTTCACTCAGCTATAGTCATAGACGATACCATTGATATCGTATATTATATTTGTTTTCGTTCTTTAAATTTTCAAAAGGGTGCAATGTACTTTTTGAGTATTTTTGATCTTAAACTAAAGACAATTAACAATTTTAATTGACAATTTTCCGCACCTGTTTTCTTTGGTATTAATTAGTGAAAGGGGTGTCCAGGTAGTATTAACTGTTAAATACTTTTTTGCAGTTCAACAAAGTCCCAATTTTAATGATGATTTAATTTATTTTCATTTTAATATATTGTGTGATTTTTTAAATATAGTTTTGGAGTATTATTTAATAATGTGACTGAAATTGGTTTTAGTTATAATATGTACTAACTTGAAAAACTTATGCCGACACCTTACATTGCACCACCTTACATTCACCTTACTACCAATACTTACACATTGTCGTATATTTTTTGTTTGTTTAAGATTTGTATGCTTTATTTTTTTAACATTTAAATTAAGTTAGTGTATTAAACTTAATCAACCTTTTTATTGATTATGTTATGTGTATTTATTGATTATAGTCAGCCTGATCTTTTGTTTACAGCCTTTTGTATATAATATATAAGTGCAATTATATTATGCAAAAGTGTGCTTTGTTGATTGTAGAAAACATAATTTAGGATTATTTACCTACCGCTACATAACACTAGCAACATTACTTTGTTCAGTGTTTGATAGAAGATGTTTCGTTTTCCTTTTTCGTTGTTTCAGAGGTCAGAATCCGGAAGAGGCGGACTGTAATTTCCTTGAGAATGCAAAGAAGTTGGCCATGTTTGGCGTTGATCTCCACAAGACAAAGGTAATTTCGGTGAATGTTTGTTAGACGACTTAACTAGTTGAATCGATATAACTATTCATATTATTACATCATTTTATATTAGTTGTTTTTCTATTTTGAAATGAATAATAATATTTGTATTTTGTGTTGTTATTTTTAAATTTTAAATTCTCATATTTAATATATTTTTCGTGTATTTTCATTGTTGAAAAAATAGGCGTCCTGATAAAAAGGTTAAAAATTAGGATTAATCAAATAAATTTCGATTAATTCCGTTTTTTTAGTATTTAAGTAGTATCATATTATGAATAATGCACGTACTATAGCAGTACGTGCAAATTAGACTTACAAAAAGTCTAAATTGTGTGTTTATTTCTGAAATAAAAAATATTGATGGTTATGTCGCTTTTCTTTAAAAAAAATTATGACTAGCTGTAATAATAATGAACTATGTACAATAAATTTATAAATATTTTCAAATATTGTGTCGTAATTTCAAAAATTATTTACATAAAATAACTACATAGACTAGACATGTGGACAGTAAGAATAACGAAATATTTATAATTTAAATAACTGCTTTTTAAATATTCTATATGATATTTAAAACTATAAAATGGCTTCAGAAAGCGATTATAGGTATATTGATCAGTCAGTCCTAGCTACTGATTTATTAAAAACTCTTGGCATGGTACTTACTACATAATTCAGGGTGTCCCATACAGTCAGTTAATAGGAAATATCAGTATCCAGGAATAGTATATTTATCAATAAAAAATCATGAAGAATGGTTTACTTTACAATTCTACAAATGTTATTGGCTTACAATCATTAGTACAAAATAATATGTTCAAATTGGTTTCCATCATTTGTAATACAGTCCTGAAGACGATTTTCAACACTACAACATATACCTTGGAACACAACTTTATTCTCATTGATACGATTGAATGAATTAGTTATGTGCAGTTTCATTTCTTGAACTGTTGCTGAGTTTCTGCCATAGACCTCATTTTTGACCACACCCGATAGAAAAAATATCCATTTTGGTGAGGTCCGCCGATCTGGGAGGCCAATCGATCGGCCCACGTCTTCCCAATAATCGTAAGGGAAGCGTCCCTTTTTCAATTCATAGTAGTATAAAAAATATTGATTCTACGAGGCCATCTGATGAGCAACCTCTCCAAACAGTAACACCCGATTATTTCAGTTGAGTCTCTATTGTGACATGTTTAATAAACCGCCCCCAATAAATACAGTTAGGACGGTTTACATGGCCTGATAGACTAACATAAATTGCCTTTTTCAGTCCATAACATATGATTGAATATTTTTTTTCCTTAATTTTATTTAAGAAAATTTCGCAAAATTGTTGCCGACGATCATGATCATCCTCGAGTAACCCAGGAAGTAACCGTGGCCTGTAAGGTTTCAATGCAAGATTTGACATCATTCGCTGTAATGAAGTGCGGGGTATATTTAACTCCGAAGATGCGCGTTGATTTTTTCGCAGAGTAAACATAAGCTTCAGCCACAGTCTGTTCAGCTTCTTCTGTACATACGCTAACCGGACGACCACTTTGCGGACTATAGCATCCATTATTGAGCCTGGTTCGTTGAGTTTGTCCCTTATGGGATAGAGTGAAATGACGTGTAGGTGCTCTGCCCATGCGATCTGGCCTTATTAGATACTCTCATTGTACCGCGAAGACGAGAATTAGACGATGAGGTATGGTGTATAATGCAACACAAGATGTATTCTGCCGTGTCATGAACAAGAGTTATTCCGCTTAGGAGGCCATTTTTTCTTGATCTTAGATGAAAGTTGTTGTAAACATATCACTTCATCGCACTTAAAGAACTCAGTAGCAAGGGATTCTGCTTCAGCATATTATTGTCTTTCGGATCGAGATGTATTTAAAGTCTTAGAGGTTCTTGGAGTTGCAAGGGAAGATAAAAGATATGATGGGATTTGGACGCCTTCTGAACTTTTGACAATTGATGGCACTGCTTTGTCTGTCAACTGGCGACGTTTTGGTTTTTTTCTTGAGTGATTAGTATCAGTTGATTGCATCTGAAAGTTACACTCATTAAAATGGAGGGAACAAACGTGCATGCTTTCACTTGGAGTAAGATTTTCATTGGAAATTTTTAAAATCCAATTATTTAACAGAGACTTGTTTTTTAAAGAAAATCAGTGAAGTGTGATATCTTCTACTTTTTGACCTGCAGCCAAAGACGCAGCTCTTATTGGGCCTGACTGAATGATCGTACGAAAGACAACCCATCTACTTCATATTAAAAACACTTTCTGTCCATCGATCAATAATGATTTTCAACAAATGAACATAGTCTAACTATATTTGCCCTTTACAGATTGCTCACAAGCACTAGAACAGAACAATAGTGCATAGTTCTCTACGCACAGCCACCCCTTACACCCCTTAAATTCCTATCCGGTAAGCTTTAATATAATATATTGCCTTCCTTCCCTGCCCAGGCAAACTATGGACTTCTAAATAATAGCTCTATACCATGTACTATATATCTATAGTCCATGAGCAAACTAACACACAGTGCGATGTGAATGGCCTCCAAATGTATAAACTGCTTAGATTAGTCAGACAGTTTTCTGTCCAGGTGTTTACAGGAGTCTATCACTAAGTACTGGAATATACTGGAATAAATATTCGACAATAAACTCAGACAGTATACTCGGTAGCCAATTAAACGAAGTTCCATAGACGTGATTGTATAATCTATGTTATTCAAAAATTGTAGTGTTTACTATAGGGAAAGGTTTCATACCCTTATATTATATGTATACTGTATATACAACTGTATACAAAGTTTTGGGCCACTCTGTATTATATAATAGATTAGAAATTCTAACATTATTATAAACATATAATTATAGATATTAATGTTTTCAACTATTATTTACAAGTGAATTGTTTTTAGAATTCTACGCTGTGGGGCATTTATATAGCAATGAATCTCGACGTTTTAAAGGAAATGGACACGCGTATTTCAAAAGAAACTACATAGGCAAATAAATCTGGTGATTGAGTTTACCATGTAGTAACGATTTGCTCCCTATAAATAGTATATATTTTGGACAAGATATGTTTTGGTAATTAAACATAATTTATGATCACTCTTGTTTGTCTTCCATTGAGCTCCTCCTCCTAACTCCGTGTATCATAGTGGGATCATGTTGGCTCTCATGGAGGGTGCACATAGCAACCACATTGCACTGCCTGACAGCACACAAATTAGCCCATATTGATCCCCATACTATGTAGACTACCCCTCCCCCAACATGTGTGGGTATAGTACATTCACTTGCTATAATTAGTTGGTTAGGAGTTTGTTTGGATTGCCTGTCTGGCTTATGTGACACTGTGTATTCATTACACTTGCACCGCCAGTAGATCTATCTCTTGTATTTACTACAATTTATACAGTGTGTATATTGCGCACGTCGCTTTTTATACTCCATTTTAGAATAATGTTCTCTATATTGCGTAGATAACACTTTTTTTCTTATATCTATGCCATCGAAATTGGTCATATTTATCTCATAAAAGTGAAAGTTAGATATTTAATACCTAGTGACGTAAGTCAATTTTTTGTGAATTTCTCTTTTTATCATATTATATTGAAAAATATATGGTTTTATAACCTACTAAAATATTAGAGCTGACATTTTATGAATAATTAGAATGTATTTATATCACATGTAATGAATGTATATAATGCATCACTTTTTTGTTAGAAGTTGATTTTTTTACATGGGCAAATTTAGCATAGTGTCGTTAGTATACTTTTTTCAATATGCTATTATAAATTTATTCACATTTATCCACAAATATTGTACAAAAACCCAAATCTGGCGCTTCTTACTCTTAATAATATTCTGCAAATATTCTTCAATACTGCGTATGCGGCAGTTAAGAATAAGACTTTTAATGAAAATTAGTTGAGTAAACTTACTAACGTTAGTATTTTATAAGACAATAGTTTCAATTGTACTTAAAATATAAATATAATACTTGAAAACAACTCAATTTGAACTAATATTTAGCCATTAAAAGAAAAATAGTTTAATGACATTAATTTGGTTTTAAGTTTTTATCATTATTTGTTTTTCTTAAAAAATAACTGCTATACTGGGCTCCTATTTCTATAGTTTATCCGAACTTTTTTTCAATATTACGCTTGTGATATATATTATTTAGCAAACTAGAAACATTGGTATTTTAAAATTGTTAGATATATTTTAATTTAACTTAAAAATCATCTATTCACGTTTTTCTAACAACTTATTTTCAATTTGTTAGTTATTTGGAAATAAATGAAAAACTTGTTTTATCTTATCTTAATGTATATGGTGGTATGTATTATAATCAATGTTGTGTTATATTCTGCGAAAAATAGACTATTGGTTAATGGAATCCTTGTAAGTGTACTTTTTAAATTTGGAACTACATAGCTTTTAGTTTTCTGCTTTATAGTTTTGACGGTTTACTTTCATAACTTATATGTTTAATCGTTCAAAAAATGCTTCTGTTAATGACTGAGCTTTATTTATTTGAATATAAAATTATTACTTAGAAAATACGTGTTGTTTTTCTGTTGCAACATGCTATCGTGTTAAATTGAGGACATTTTATAATTTTTATTGTTATTCCCACTATTACAGGGATAGTTTGCCTTATTATACAGGTACTCGTACATGTCATCTCGATGGGTGGTAGGTATCTTTGTATAGACTCATTCATTCTAGTTCCTTGAATTCCATCATAAAAAGACGCATCCACACACATGTATCAGCAGTTGAACGGATAACCTTCATTGACTGTTTAGATTATACTAGATGTGTTAATATAGCATGTTTTATTAGAACTTTTGTACTGCTTTAATGCTTCTTTTTTGTCTCTATTGCTTCCTTCTGAGCTGACATAAACGTGCTTATTTCCCTCGTCATACATGACATAATTCCTACGTAATACATGTAGACACATCAATAATGGTTGTAGTTAGTGCAGGGGTTTTGAAGAAATTACATATTTAGATAATATTTGATTATTTTACCGAAAGTTTAACGCAAATCAATGTTATATTCTTTATTTTATTAGAACAAAATGCTATCAGTTGATATTTATTTATTTACTTATTATATGTATATATTAATAGCTCTGCAACTTTATTTGACCCTAATCGATATTATAGCATCATTTTAAATCTGATAAATTATTGATAATTTGTAGATTTTTATGTCAAAGTTATTTTATTTTTTTCCTAATTTCTAAGATAAAGAACTATAATAAACGAATTAATTTATTACTTAACATAAAATTAGATAAGTAATCCGCCATAGATATTGTCTACTGGTCATTGAATTATACTGCCTTTTCGTTTATAGCACATGCCATTATATTATATTTATTGAATATTAATATTATTATTATTAGTTCAAAAGTTGACTTCTTTTCAATTTGACCTGCGCTTCCTAATTATCTAAATATTTCCTGATGTTTGAGAATCCATATAGCTGTCATTGATATATACCTAATACTAACACACTTATTAACTGCAGTAGTAGAAAGGAGTCGTATACACATAATATTAGGATTACGCACCCCAGACAGACGTAACATTAAATATGCTGTCATTCCCCCAGAATGTAGGCAGGTAGACGGTATACCTTATTATGGTATGCCGTGGTCTGCACACAAAGGGAACAGACAGGTAATCGATCCAGACTGGTTGGTCTCCCCTTCTTCGGGATTCAACACATCGCAAATATTGTACCAGATCAGAGTGAAACAGTTGGCATTGATTACTATACTCCCATACTATGATACTATTACTGTTTACTATGTACCCAGGTACCTATTAAAATAACTCGGTTGCTAGATGCACCGCTTTAGTAAATGGCTTTTTTTTCCACGAAAATGAGGCAAATTGAAGGTTGATCGATTATATTAAAAGGATTCCATTATTGAACCATTATTTGGGGGATAAGTGTTGTTTGTCACCAGGTTTTCACTGTGGAAATTGTTTCAATCAATTTTTAATCGTCCTCATCTATACACTTCAATATTTATATAAAATAGATTAATTTTTATGTTTTTTAATTATATGAATAAAACTTGGATATATTCGACTTCCACACAATTCCATTAACTGCATATTTATTTTGAATATATTCATTATTTACCAGAAAAAACTATATACATACATTGTATATTGTATCGTGGTTGTCAGCCATTATACATAATACATACTAGCGCTATAGGTGTAAGTTAATAAATAATATATACGGCGGGAATGTTACATTTTAAAGGACGTGTTATTCTGAAAATTACATATAATACGTCCTACAAGCACACACAGACAATTTATTACACCTTGGGATTTTATATTACTGTGCATAGAATTATGGCATTGTATTAGACTTGTGTTTGGCAAGCTTTAGCCAACAATATATAACAGCGATTATAACAAGTGACAACAGGTTTAATAAAATGAGAAGAGCACCCATTTGCCAATCATCACAACTGACTGTTGTACACTGCTAAAATTCTGACTCATATCTTGCATTATGATGTCATCAATTATTGACATAAATTTTCAACATTACTTTTTGGTCAGTCAGTTGCTCATGTAAAGCTTCTGCAGCTTAAATTGAATGCATCACTTAACCCTATTGCATACATCACCTAATCCTAACCCCAATTCCCAGCTACGCTGATAGTGCCGCAGAAAAAAAGTTGACACACAGAAAAGCGATAGTGAAGATAAATTTAGTGTGTTAGATCATCGCGCTCAAAAAACACTCCTAAAGTCTTGGTTCTGCACTGCATTTTCTTTAACTGAACCTTTCCACGTCTTCTATTATTGTCTTACTGAATAAGAGAAAGGAAAGATGTCAATCAAATCCCCCTGTTACACTTCCTTCTTTCATTATATCATCTTGTAGTCCTCCTTTTCTCTGTCTTCTACTTTATGTAATTGGTACCTCCTTAGGTCTTTAATATTGTATGTGTATGTATAAAACACAGCATTAATAGTATATATTCAGTAAGTTGGGAGGGGAGAGAGAGAGAAAGCATTTAGCCGAGTGCTCTATAGGTTATTTCTCTCTATGCTGAGGTGCACCTGTATATAATTATATACTGCATGACAATCGAAACCCCTTTTTTGTATTATTTCCTGTGATTAACTTGATTCGGGATAATTCTCTTCATATGCATATACTGAGTTACTCTAGATTTACCAATCATTATGTTGCTACACCTTGTATAAGCGGGCAGATAGAATTGTTGTTATCCGTTTATTTTTGTACTTGCACGTACCTACTTCTGTGTTTAGTCAACTTGTCGACTGATAATGCCAATTGCCGTGTAAAAGTCTTGATTCTTGACTCTCATAGTTTCAAAAGTCTACTTTCTTTTACTCGTACAAGACAAATACTGTTGACAAAGGAAGATGATCTAGATGATATCGTCAAGAGAATTGGTTTTGTCTTTTTTTTTGTGGTGAGATTATTTATTATCTCTGTGGAAGCAGTCCAACTTTTCTCCTTGCAAGTTCCTCTTAGTTGACACCAAATTGTTTATTTGCGTAAAGTATAATATATTTGTAGAATAAGGCACACTCAGATGGCGTATTTATTTACGAAAATGGAAAGATGTTCATCAGATAATTAAATTGTATTTTGTTTCAAGATACTTCTCTCGTGCGAAAATCCATTATTTAGAAATCTTATTCCAAATTTCTCATCACATTAAGGGGATAATACGATGTTGCGTACGAAAGAAAATTGTCACCTAAACAACATCTTTGCCTATAGTGAGTTTAGTTAGTTATAGCTTATGTGTAAATTAGATTCGTGTTTTTGTCCGAAGGAAAGTCCCATTGAAAGTTTACTTCATAAGAATAGATTTTTAAGCCATAAAGTATTTATTCATGGTGATAGAATTCTTTTGTTGGACTTATAACGTGTTAACAGCCATGTTTTTCAACTGTATCATTGAAAATTTGAGTTTATTTTAGTTTGTTTTATGCAACTATAATATAACTTTTATTTAATTAATTCTTTTTAAATTACCTATTTTAAAAAATGTATAATATATTGTATGCTGTACGAATATTATATGTAATAGTGTAAAATAATTAATTATGCAACAACTATCAAATCACGACTTTGCATAGTTTTTAAAATAATACTCCAGCTTTAGATGACAATTTGATTAATTATGTCAGAAAATTGCATTGATTATATTGCCATTTAAAGCCGGTGTAATAATTTTTATTTAAAAGTACTCTGCTATGTTAATTGATAACATTTAAATTTTAATGTTATTTTTTACCATTTTAAGAATTTAGACAGTCGCGACCATATCGTCAATTGCAAATTCCAATAATATTAGCTTTGAAATCAATTGTGGGAAATGTATACAGTGGGTATAGAGACTATTACCAGTACGAACAATACTTGATGGGGTTGATTTTGACGACGCGTCAATATGTATAGAAGGTTATAGCGGAATTAGCTTAAAAACAAGAATGCATTGCGGACATGAGTTGCATTCATGTTCAAAAAAGTTGGTAAACGAGTTTGAATTTGGTTCCTGAAATAATATTAGTATTGGTACATTAAATATGTTTAATTTGAGCGCAATGAGTTTCGGTTTTGAGAATTAAATGAAGCACTTTAAATACGTTTAGTTTTTTATTTGCGTGATTGAATTATTTGACGTTAGTTTACAGAACAATGAAAAAGTAACACATTTTGTCAATTTAATAACGCATATATGTATATACAAAGTTTATTATTATTTATGTAATTTACACAAAATTGTTTTCTATTTTTAAACACAATTATTGAGTCAACCGAAACTAGATATCTTCAAATGGTGAACTAAACACCTGTTAGACTTGGTTTTTTACATTTAATTGCAAGATTAACAGTGCCAATATTAACATTATTGCCTTCCTTCTAAGTTTATACCAGAAGTGGGGATTTTTACTATACTTTTCTTAATTCCTGTTCAACAATATATCATACTTGTCTTTTGGGGTATTTATATTTTATTTTATTTGTACTCTTTTCCTCGAATTAACTATATACACGTTTTCGGCACTATTCGGAACATTTATCAAAGTTCTAGAGGTACTATTACAGTGAGTAAACTTGCTATACTGAAATGTTTTATACATTATAAAAATCCTTTTCTTTTAGTTCTCTTTGATTTTTTAGTTCACCGCTCATTTCTATTCATTTCTGTACAATGGAGACTTGGTGAAGAGGCAACTAATTCATCTTTGTCCTTATATCAAGCTATTGTGATATAGAAAGTTGGTAGCCCTATTCTAGGTTTAAACACTCTTAGAATGAAGGACTTGTAGGTTACTTACTGACCTTGTTACTAGCTTGTTGACTGTCGCCATCAATTAACTTTATAGGTGATGTGTTACTTTTTGTACTACGTTAAGTGCGATGAAAAGCAGCTTGCATTTCCTAAATAATTTGAGAACTTTAGGCGTTTTCAGAATGTTGTAGAAATAGTCACATATACCATCTTTATACCTTTACTTTTTGGGTCATGTTTACTTTATAGAAAAGCATATTATTTTAAGAGATATATATATACATATATTTTAAAAGCAAAATGGGACTAAAGTATCACTAAAATGAATATATTTACTTACTCCAAGGTAAACACAACAAAAAACAGTCGTACTGTTTGTCTTTTTTTTAGTTAAAAGGATTTTTCTTCCCGTTTTCATCGATTCTGTCATTTTAAAGGAAACAAAAATACATTATTTGTCATTTTGTGTATTCCTTGTGAGCGACTCAGTATATTAATTACTCCATTTTATCCCAGTATCTGTGTATATATCTTCTTTGGATGTTGTTCAAACATTTCTACCAAGCATTTCGATCTATTTTTGCACTAGAAATCTTCTCGCGGAATTCAGAGTATGACATATTTGTCCATGTTTGGGCAATGTTTCCCACAAAGTCTACAATAAGATGGTTTTACTAGTGACACTTTTATGTTTTTATGGATCAAATTGTATATGGATATTTGCTTTTTCATTTAATATCGTTCTCTTAATTTTAAACTTCTATTTTTATTCTTGTGTATATGTTTAATAGAAATTATATATTTTCATTGAAAACTATAATTATCTTTTGAATTCCTCATTTGCAATTTACAGAATAAGCCATTTAATTTATTTTGTATTTATGTTCTAATTATATTATCTCATTATAGTAAGCGTAATGGCTTTCATTTATTTGTGTCGCCCGATTTTATATAATTATATGTATAGTATATTTTCTATATACGATGAAACTCTATCTCGATATGTATAAAGCCAGGGTAATGATGATGTTTCTCGGTTTTATACGAAGCATTGACTTCATTTAACCGCAGCAAGATCAAAGCGGATACAATTATGACCCTGATCTAAATGGACTGAAAATTTCACTTCTGTTCTCCCTACATAAATGTATACATTGATTGTTATATTTTAACTGCCAGGATCAATAGTAATTTGCATGTATAGCTTATAAAACAACACTAATTTAAGTAACTGTGAACTGAAAATGTAATTAAAGTCAAATTCTAATGAAAGTATATATTTATCTTATGATCCCTGTAATTTTGTAAGTGGATTATTTAATTCCATCAGTTTTTTCGCATTTTATTTTAGTTTTCACATATCTTTTTTTTTACTTTTCAAATATTTAAATTAAATCTAATATTTTTAAATTCTATCATAAATGTTGCTTGTTATAGACAATTTTATTATCTTGCTATCACAAAGTTGCATTCAAGAATTTTGATTATTATTGACTTTTAAGACACATTTTCATTAGTCGTCAAATCTTCATTAACTATACTAATTAGAAAGTACTATTTTTCTTATGTGTAGTATTGTTAAGTGGTGTATTCCCAGGCCACATGTCCGTAGTTAGCTAACTCTCAATTTTGATTGGCTAAGATCGAGGATGAATAATATCGACCTGAATCCCACCTGATCGTTATACTTTATTACTCTCTTACCTCCCCCAATAGGACATGCAGAACGAGGACCTCATGCTGGGTGTGTACAGCACTGGCCTCCTGGTCTATCGAGGTCGTCTCAGGATGAACCGGTTTTCCTGGCCCAAGATCGACAGGATCTCCTACACAAGGACCCACTTCAAAATCGTTGTCCGCCCCATTGAGGTCTGTCAAGGTTAACTCTTATTACATTCTATAACTCCTATAAAACCATTCTTATTTTATTTCTTTACTAGCATGCATATTATTGAACATTTCTATTAAAAATGTCCAAATCATCACTTGCAGGGTGAAAACCACCTCAAAACCATTGAATTCAAATGTTCTTCGCAAAAGTTGACGAAACGACTGTGGAAAGCATGTGTGGAACATCATAGTTTTTTCAGGTTGGGCTAAACTTTGATTTTCTTGTATTGATTATTTAAAAACTAAGTAATTTACACGTTACGATTTGTTTGGTGGGTTTTCTACAGTGACCAGGATTTAAGGTATCATTTTAAACGTTTTAAAACTAATTTAACAATTTTTAAACCTCCTATTTTATCTGTTTAAGCGAATATTTGATTTTACAAAAGCGTTTCAAAATAATTGCTTGCTTGCAATCTTCTTTTTAGACAAATAGAACATTTTATTTGTAATAGATTATGTTTATAGTATATTTCTTTTAAACGAAACGATAAAATCAAAGTCAAATAACCGCTGAAAGTGGTTATAGTTTGTTGATGTAAATATGGATATTTTTCAATTTAGATTATTTTTATAAAGATGGTGTTTAATACAGATATCTCCGATTACATGACATTTTTGGAGACCATACAAATTTCTTCCATATATCCAAAATCACATCCTAAAATTCCGCTAAATATTGGCATTGGTACTACAGTTGTTGACAAAGAAAAGCACATTGCACCGCTGATGCACACTATATCGGAATGGATTCTCTTCAGGCACGTCGTGATAGTTCTCTGGTCATCCGGGCTCTGGAGTTGCTATTGTATTTGAGGAGCTACTATTCAATGTTCTTACAGCATTGTGAGCTCTGGAAATCGCTAATGGAACACAGAGAGTACTTCTCTTGTTACTGTTTGTTTGTTTGTTTGTTCTGGGCTTGCAAGGACAAAGCGGAGACAAACTTACATACATAATAATTTGCGTATTATTCTTATACGATATGGCACAATAAAAAATATTAAAAAGTTCTATCATATACCCGGATATTTCAGGAATTTCCATTTACTCGGAACCTGCATATTTTTTTCCTCATATACGGAGTTATCTGTAGACAGTGAAGTGTTTTTAAAGATAAATCTTGTAAACTTAAATCAATAAATTATAAATATTATAATCTTAAATCGAAAGATGGATATAAAATAGCTAATATGGAGAACATTGCTCAGTACCCACAACACGGCTCAGTTTTTGTATATAACTTAGCAATTCACTCCCCACTCCAGACTGCGGCACGCAGAGACCCTGCGACGTCCAGCCTTGTTGGGAGGTCGAAGGTTCCGGTTCTCAGGTCCCACCATGTTCCAAGCCCAGCAGACTCAACAAGCACGAACTCAGCCCCGAGTCAAGAGGGCGCCTACAACCAGGATCGATAGGCCACAAGGTGACCTTCTATAGGACACTTATATCTTAGGATTTCGTGTATAGTGTTCCCTTTCTGATAAAAGAATATAGAGTTACAGGTCACCGTTTTATTCAAAATTAAAAGAATTTCAATGTTTTAATCTTTCTTTTTTTGTAAAGCGTGAAATATAGTATTACATCCTACTGTTTATTTTTGATTGATTTTTTTCAAGTATTTTGTAACATTTCACCATTTTATCATTAGTTACATCAAAAACTAAGTTTGCTTTTTATGAGTCTGTACCACCTCAATATAGAAGCTGTTTGGCTAAATTTGCTTTTCCTTGCTTAACCATATAGACAGATTTTAGTCATGAGATTAAAAACACTGTTTTTAATCATGCAGCGTTTAACTAATTGTCTATTTATTAAGTAAAAATCGTGAAAAATTCGGAAATGAAAACTCCAAAAAAGTGAGAACCCTGTGAATGTTAAGCAAAAACATTAAATCTATTGTTCTGTAATTGAACTGACTTAAGTGAATAGCTTTTTTTCGAAGAGCTACATAAGTGAACCTCAGATGGGCGTTTGGTATGAGCCTATATTACTTGTCGTTTTGAACAGGGCAGCAAAATCCAGAGAGCCTCCCACTTTGGTAGTAACGAAGAAAATGCAGCAAACTGTTGCAACTGAATCAAATTCACATAAATGAATTGATTCAGCATATATATATATTTCAACAAACACACTGTATTCAAGTTTAGCTGGCTATTTTCTCCAAATCTCCAAAATATTATAAATATTAATTACATGATAATTTATTCTAATTTTCTTAAAATATCTAAAACTATACTTATTTTAGAATCTAAGTATAAATATAAAACAGTTTATTCATTGAAGTTAAAAAATGTACAATTATTGCAAATAGATAATTCCTGAGAAAAAATTTTTTACTCGGAAACTATTATATCACCTTTAGTAGGTTGAACCAAGCAGTTGAAAGTTGAACACAAATTATAGGTAATACACGAATCTTCTATGATTCTTTTAACTATCCATAATAATGCATGTACCATTATTAGTCTGTATAGCAGACTAACAGAATTATTTGATCTTTTTATATATAATATTACATTATATTTTACAACCAGTGTGCTGTCTAAATCTAAATTAATTTCCACTCCCTTCCTTTATTAAAACAACTAAAGTGTACACTTTACATAAGACAAAAATACAGAATGACATGTAACACATCAGTTATGTTTCAAGTCATTTTCGTTTTTCTCCAATAAGCTTGAATAATTTCTATTTAAATTATTTTTATTTTTAAGGCATTAACTTAGAAATATACTTGTAGTCGTATGTAACTGCCTATTTGGATTTGAAAAACTGTGTGGCATCAGATAGATAGTGAATATTGTACTTTTGTTAGCTTAATTGATGGCAATATTGCTTCATAGATAATAACAATATGAAGTTTTCAGACAACTTTTATTCCCAAACACTATAGGTAATACATTTAAGTAGATTTTAAGTAGTCGTACTAATTTGTTTTTGCATTTTGTTTTTGCATTTTTCTTACAATATCCGTAATAATGCTGTATATATACCGAATAATCTTGTTTTTATATATCGATAAACAACAGCACCATTAATATTTTACAGAATTTGCCACTATTTCCACTATTAATATACAACTTTAAAGGTTTAGAATCCTTTTCAGCATTCATGTCATTAGAGACTTATCCTTTTTAATAATTCTTACGTTACATTTCTTGTAAAATTGATATAAGAATGCGCTATGGTGCTTTTGGAAATGATACACCTTTTTGATTTTTAACTGCCTGTTTAAAATCGATAGCCGAAAAAGCAGCCGGTTGAACTTTAGTTTATTTGGAAAGTTCAAGTTAGGTATTTTGAAAAAGTTATTTTTCCAACAAACGCAAGGATACAAGTTGTGACATTTGAAAAGTGTGTGGGCGAGTGTTTCCTGAATAATATTATTGTACATGCTTACAAAATATAAAGGTGGTTATTTTTGGAAAGTTAGAGTGTTCTTGCTTGTCCTCTGGATTATTAGTCATTTCTTCCCCTCTTATAATATGTAGATAAAAAACTATAATAGTAATTTATGTGCTATAGTTTGGTCATTTTTAAAAGTTAAAATTGTTTTATTCGATTTTATTTTACCTATTAATTATTGAACTTTTATTTTATTGTTTTTGTTCATCCTGTACGAGTGTGTGTGTGTGAGTACAAAATACAGCTAACTATATATGCATTATTCGGAAATTATTCAATTTTTTTTATATTGATGTGTAATTTAATATTGACTTGTCAGTCTATATTAAAACATACGGGTTTTCTTTTCTTATTTCAGACTGGTATTTGACAGTCAACCCACATTTGGAATCTAGACGACCGGGTAAGAATAACATTTTAGTATATATTATCCTTGAAACCACAAAAATGTGAGAATTTAGATAATAGATATACCGTCCTTCTTGACTCTTAAAAATATTTCCTCCAAATTGTGGTGCAGAATATACATTCTCGTAAAGTAAAACATTACTATAAGTAATACATTCTCGCCTTAAGTAAAAGTTTTCAAAATATTGATCTTCATCGACAAACAGGTTTCTTATTTTTATACAAATTTCGAAAATATAAAAAATGTTATTACAAGTTTTAAGGCTTAAAATATGTATATTATTCATTAACTTCATTTAAAACATTTCTAATGTTCTGGAGTTTATCACAGCAAGAAAAAAATAGTGGATCCATTAATGTTCCAAACGCCTATGAATTTGGTGCCTAGATGAATTATTGTTTCGTTAGTTCTGTTATACATACGCAATAAATTTGTCATATTTATTTATTTGGCAAAAAATCGATTTAGCTGTAAGCGGGTTGCTTTTAATTTCGTCACAACCGTGACAAAACAGTGACCTCTAAAATTAAGTAATGTGATATAATATATTGTTTAAAGTTTGGAAGCTGGCTGATCGGCGGTGATTTCAGTTCGCTCGAAGAACAATAACGCTCTTCTTCAAACACTTCCTTGCTTCCCTAATTACGTTTCCCATTGGGGAACATTAAGCGGAAATTAGTCATGAAAACTTTATTTCTTTTCCCTTTGAATAAAGGAAGTATTGTGTCGACACATTTCGCGTGTGTTTTTCTTTTTTTTGGGAGAAAAGGGAGATGGGATGGAAGGGTGGGGAAAAAGCGTTAACTTAATCTTGATGAAGGCAAGCAGGAAGGCAATCCAGAGTGAAGTGAGGGCTTCTGTGAAAGTTTGAGCTGTGAAATGGTCTTGTTACCCGAGCGAACGAGTTTCCAAGTAAGCTACCTCTTAGTTCGTCAGTTGCTGACCCTCTCTGCAGTGTTATGTGAGTTACGTGTAATGTACTGTGTGCTTGTTTAATGAGCGGCTGTTATCAGTTTAACGTGTCCTCTACTCAATCGCTTTTCCATTCATGCATTCATTCATTCAGCTCTTCCATGTATAGTGTAATTGTGTATGTTGACGAAGGCGATAGAGGAGAAAGGTAGGTTACTTGGTCGGTGTTGAAGTTACGTCGACGCTCAAGCTTTCCTTGCTTGCGTTCTTTCTTCTTTCTGGTTTAAGGGGAATTATGACTCACCCAAACGGGGACTACACTGTTCATTAACACAGACTGTAGTCCTCCTGCTGCATATGTACCACCTTCAAGTCATCTCATTCTTTAGCGCTGAAGTTACAAGGTTGGCACGGCCCACACACCAATAGACTAATAAATCCCTTCTTCAGTCTACCATCACTTTACCTCGCCTCGCCTTTCCAAGAAAGAGTCATAATTAACTACAAGAACGGGGGTTCCTTCCTTTCAATAAGATGTCAGCCCTGTTACCTTGACGTGTAGTTGACTGGCAGTGTCCCTGATTTCTTTCCGAGGCCGAGTTAGTTAAATCTGTAATCATTTCGTTTCCCTTTCTTGTCCTCTCCGGAAGCATGGTTTCCGAATTATTCGCCCCTTTGATATCATATTTTGTCATTTATCTGTGTGTTCATTTCTTTGTTTTCTCTGCAGTAAGTGTATAAGGTGTAAATTTTAAAGCCAGACGTGGAATGTCACTAGAAATTGTTTCAAAGCATTTACAAATTTATAGATGACTGTGGGGTACTATAAACATGTGAAATATTGTCATATAATTGTGTTGTGTATCACAGATTGTTCTATTATTTAGTATTTAAATTAAAATTAGTTATTCCTATTTCCTCGAGGCTATATAATAATAATATTATATAATATATTGTTTTGTGGGATTTCTTAAAGCCTAATAAATGTCAAAGACTAAAAAGTATGAAACATGTTATTTGAGAACCCTAACCCTAACTACAGCAATAATTTTTAGAAATAATATTCTCATCTGTCATTCAACAGCAGAATATGGAATTTTAAGTTGCTTTTTTTCGCTTGAAGAAATTTTTGTGTACGAAGATTATTTATAATAGTAAACCTCACGGAGCTACAATATTTATAATATACACGTTATCAACTTGTAGACCAAACGGAACTGTACACGCATGGACGACTAACACTCATTTCCTTATTTGGTTTTATGTTGAAATTATTTATATTGAATTGTGAGAAATTTAATATACTTTGTCTGGTCATACGTTATAGTATTTTTTATTAAAATACGAATTGAGGTAGACATAATATAATATATGGATGTGTGTATTTGTATGTAATATAAAAATTAATATATTATTTATTTCACCAGCGAGTAACGATTATTCTTTGACTTACGTGTCTTTTAGATTGAATACCTTTTCTATCCCCTTGGGGGAGTAATAATCTTAGGTGTGAAAATTAAAGATTGATACCTCTTTTGTGAAATATATATTATCACTATTCTCTGCTGGTTTATGTTTGTAAGTTGATGGGAGAGAATTGTATTGGAGGTTGCGGAGGGAGTGAGAACTGAATTATGCGCGAGTTAAAGCAACAGGTTAGTGTTATCGCATCGTTTAGTCGAACCAGTAGTCGTGCACTGAACGATATAAAATTTGGCTGGATAATTGTTGTTATTAATTAACAAAGTGATATTTTCCCCACACGCAGGCATTGGGGACTTAATTAGATTTCATGTGAAGAGGTAGAGACACAATTATTAATTAACGGAACATAGATGTATGTATGTATTCTTGGGTATTTATCTATCTACTCTTACTTTTATCTATTTTTTATACGCGAGTTATTGAGAAATTGAAATAAATCACTTTGTTACCTCTTTTAAATAAAACACCATCACGTAGTTCGTGAAATTTTACTGCCTTAGTGAAGTATAGTATTCCGTTTATTAATGTTAACCTTTCTTTAAATCATAACTGACTCACTTACTAGCGGTATTAATTGCGTGTGTATATAAGAACTAGAAGCGGAAATCTAATCTTTTGTCTCCGTTTTTATATATTAAGTAACAAATAATAATTACGGAAGAAAGCTACATATTAAATTTAAAGAATCTAATAATATATAGTTAGTAGTAAAAAAGGGTTTATATATAGGATACTCATTCCTTTCAAAATCATTGTATTTGTTTATCACTTCTACAAGGTTTTTAAATTATAATTAGATTTTAACAAACTAATTAGATTTTGAAAATACAACGATTGTTCTTTTTATAATATGAATAATAATAGTATTTATAAGAAACCTTTGAAATTAGGTGTGACATACATAAGAGAATTAATATAAAAATAAATTCACATAGCACGCGTAAATCTTTCGCTGTGAAGAAAAGTAAGCTACTTTGGAAGGGGGTGTTTTCATTTGATAGAAATTTTGGCAGGAACTTCGATTTGTTTTGTCTTGATAGGGGTCGAGAAAGTAGAAGGTTCAGCTACTTTTGATTTTCGGACTTTAAAACTTAAGTATAATATGTCCGTTATGGTCTCTGAGACTATCAGGCGTAGGAAATCTGGGTTTCACATGTTGTTGTGAACTATTCTAACTGCCTCCACGAACTCACAAACTTTTCATATTTTTATTGTATAGCATTATAATATTAAAATATTTGACATGTGACAAATACGAGTATATTTGTTATCGGTTTATTGATTATTAATAAATAATAAATAATTTTAGATCTAATCGCTATACCCTACAAATGAATGAAGCCAAACCATATTATATATATTGAACAATTTAATAAATGAAATCTGTAATGTCAAAAAATTTAGTAAGAAAGTAAAGTGCCACCCTTTTCGTCGTCTTTTCGTGTTATGCTTTTGTTTCAGTCAATAGTTATGTTATTATTGAATGTCTATCAAGTTTATAGTAAATCATTGGAAAATAGAGTACCGTCAATGATTTCTATTAGATTGGCTATTATGGGACAACTTGTCTGACGGCGATTATCTTTCCTCCCTCATATCAGACGCGAGCCAAAGCGGTGGCACTCTGAATCGCTACCTCACAGGTGCAGGCACCTGCAGTGGCCCCCCTGACAGCCCCAGTACTGGCGTTGCCCCTGACTACGAGGAGGAGCCCCGTCCCGAGCTGCCGCCCGCTCAGTGGCGTATCAGTCGAGCAGACAGATCGGAGGGACTTGTGTCAGAGGCGGATAGTGGACTGGTAACTAAGACTTCTTCTACTCTCCAGTCTTATCATGTAAACTAAGCATTTTACAAATCGACAATTATAGTTCGTACAGCCTCAAATATACATTATCGAAATCATAGTAGTAATATATAATAATATATAATAAGTAATATTTAGAATATATAATATTCTATACCTAGTATATTGAGATATTCTAGCAACCAACTTTGTTTTTCAATAACCACCTGGATAATCGAGATATGGGAAGTTTTTAGGGGATCAAACTTGCACATCTATTCTACGTAAGGCATAAAACATAGCTGTTTGGCTTATGTGACTGAAACTAACACTAGGTGGGTGTAGTTCAAAGAATACACAGAGTATACATCACTATATTGCATTGTATAATGTTCTGTCGTGCTTTCTTTTCTGGCTAGAAATCATAGAGATTGTGCAATTCTTTGGCAGATACTTTCAATTAAATTAATAAGTTACAAGCTTGGAGCTTGCTTCAAACTCTAAATAAGGTCTTTTAGGAGATTCCATTAAATGTACCACAAGTTTAAAAATCTCCTTTTCTAGTTTTTATTTTGCAATTTTATAGGTTTTCATATTTTATGAAATATGCGTGAAAATAAGGTTAATTACACCATTCCTAAATTTAATCAAGTTCTAGGCACCTCTTTGAAACTCATTTTATCCTTGATAGTATTCGTCTATATTCTGCATCCCAAGTCATAGTTTTATTAACCTGGTATTATATTGTTATTAGAAACTAATAATATTAATTCTAATTAATTTAGCTATTTATTTAAATTTTTAAATTGTATGGTGTTAAAAATAATTTGGTTAAGTTTATAGGAATATTTTAAACACAATTTACAAAAATTATTAAATGTAAAATAATCTTTGAAATGATTCTATTTGTTTTTAAAAATATAAAATATTATTAAATTCATTCTTTAATTACACAGAATTAATTTTTTTCTTTACGATAATTTTAATGAGGAACTATTAAAATGTAATTTTTAAAGCATTTTAGTATTTTCAAAGTAATGCAATAATTGAAATAGATTGAATTGAATTGAATTGAATTGAATTGAATTGAATAAAAACCACCAAAGCAACATATAAATAATTAACAATATTTCACGTTTATGTTAGAAAAGTAACTTATCTTCATCTGTTATAAGTCATTCTCTCGAGTTATTGTAAACCATATTATAGGTTGTCATTAATCTAACTTGCTCCTGAAATCATTTTAATTTCTATCACTGGATTTCCAAATTACCTTGCTAAAACTAAAGTTATGTAAAAGAAATTGCACGACAATGTCTTTCTTTTCCTCTCTTTTTTAAATCAAATTTAACTTGCATTATGATCACCGGGCCATTATATTTGCTGGCTGTAATTACCTTATTTATATACAAAGTTGTACGTACATAATAACGCACATTAAACCTAATTTTCGCTCATTAGCAGAATCTATGGAACTTTTGTGCCTATCTCTCTACTTTGACTCATCGTCTTTCAAATTCGATTTATATGATTCATATCTTTCAATTCTCAATTTAATTTTAATTTGTCATTCCCTGATGTGTTTCAGTATTTTCTTGTTTGAACTTATTTAATAGTTAATTAATTTAAAACAAGGAATATTCTTCTCTACTAAAAGCTACTTTATTAAACTCTGTTGTATAGAAGTAATTTTTTATTACTTGTATTTGTTTTTGAATCCAATGTGTATAATTCCACGGGCATTAATGACTCATTTCATAAAGGTGAGGTGAGATGGGATCATATTCTACTCGAAAGCCTCTCGAAAAGTGGTATTTTTACAAAATAATTATTCTATTGTTTTTATTTTGATTGTGTAATATAACAATTTTTTTAAATGAAGCACTAAAATCGAAGTGTTTTGATTTGGAAATAAATTCATTTAGTCGCAAAAACTAATAATGACATATTATTAGTCATAACATGTTTCAGGCATGATAAATTTCTGAGGTATTTCAATTATTTTCTAGATCAGTGCAAAATATATGTGATAAAATGTTAGAGATGGGGCGGGGTGGTATTTTATTTTAAGTGTCAGTGTTGCTGAACCAGTTAGGAAATCCTAGATAATCAACTGAAATTATCTGAGTTACCTTGTTTATTTGCTTGGAAATTGCCAATATTAAAAAAGTCATTTTTTCGTCATTACCCAATAAAAGTCTAAATACATTATTTGATTTGTGATTATATTATTTAAATAATATATTTCTGGTTCACGAAACCTGTTTAACTAAAACATCCTGTAAAAACTAATGATTTAACGATACTTTAAGATCCATGAGACATGTCTGAGATGCCTAGAAATGCGTTCTAAGACGTAGAATCCCCCAAAAATTCCTCGCGAGCTCGGAATTATAGATCTAGCCATGAAACGCTGGGAGATTGATCGCCAGAATTTTCTGGAAATTTGACGATGCCTGTGTTTTTTACTCGTTTAATTATAATTAATTTTCTTACTCCAGCTAAAAGTATTTTAATTGTAGTATTAAAGCTTCACTCACTTTAGCTTGTCAACTAATAATAATATTATTATATCTTTCTCGGCCCACATAGGCAGTGGCAACAGCAGTGGCCGCCACCGATAACAATAGCTGGCTGGGATGTCGGACTAACTGGGGAGTACGGATAGCTGGTCGCTACTACTTCGAGTGTCGAGTGATGGGTCAGGGTCCGGTGCGTCTTGGTTGGTCCACGAATGACTCGAGTCATGTGATTGGTGAGGATCGGGGCAGCTTTGGATACGGGGCCGATGGGGAGGCTGTTGTTTCGGTAGTTTTGGGCTCGCATGGAGATGTGGGGTAAGTGTTACTTTATTGATTCATTCCTTACAAGTATCTTATAAGATTTCTAAGATCTTAAAAGATTTGTAGAGCATATTGTATGATTTTGAGATTCTGTTAGATTTTTAGATTTTAGAAGATTTTGTACGACCAAATAATATTTAAAATATGTGTAGTATGTATTTTTAAAAAGATTTGTAGAAACTGTGTATATTTTTTAAGGATTAGTAAGATCTTGCAAAAAGTGCAATTTTTACGGAAGTTAGATGTTTGTTATATTATCATTTTTTAAATATTATTTAAAACGAATTAAACTATTTATGTGATTTTATTTTTTGAAGTTTCAATAAACTACAGTTCGAAATGTTAGTGGTATGCAGAATTCAGCGAATGCTTTCATGCGAATAGTTAACTTACTAATGTCACTACCTTGATAATTTGTATTCATTTATGACTTCACAAATTCAGTTGCTAATGACTTTATAGAGCGGATTATATATAAATATACACCGACCTCAGTATTCCAGAGAGGCATACATAGATCTGTGTGAAAACTATTCATTCTATCCTATTCAAATTAGGAAATTTAAGAACAGAATCTTAATTTTACGATGGTGTAAGAAGAAAAAAGTTGTCAAAATAAACAGTAGCATTCAAAATATTTTGTCTACGTTAGCTAGAAATTGGCTCGTATATTTAGATAGATACGTGTTGAAAGACATAGTGAAATTATAGAGTAGAAACCTCAATTGTCAGGACTGAAATCGGTGATTATTGGACGATGTACGTACTATGTACGTGTTGGAATAAGAGGCAGTTGATTATACACAAGTAATTCCAAAATGTCAACAGAAATGTTTGCAAGCTGCACAGATGGCCATAATAACTGATCCCCGTTAATTCCTCTCTTTGTGGAGCACTTAAATAAGGTCATGTCAACTCTTCTGTAAGTTTATTTAGGTTGACTGTTGAGGACAAAATATTGATTTTATCTCAACCAAAGGAAAGAGTCAGTTGTCCTAACCTTTAATTTCACCTGTCTTTTTAAGGGTCTCTTTAGTTTCATCGTTGCTTGGAAAACAAAATATTTCTGTAGTTTTTTTATATTTTTGCAAAGATTGCTGTCGACCATTTATTTACATTTTTACAGGTGTGCACTTTATCGATATAGAGGCTTCTCTTTAGAACTACGTTCAATTCCACCCTTTCGTATATTTTTCTCTGCAGATGGTCAAATAGTTGAACGTGTATATACATACATGTCCACATCACATGCTGATGTGATCCACGATATTATTAAATTACGTGTATCCAGCGTTATTATTTGTTTTTTTTATAACTACTACTACTATAACATCGTTGAAGGAAAAGGAAAAGTTGCCTAAAACACTGATTTAGTAATCCGAATTGAAAAGACAGTTTGCCCTGGTGTACTGTTGTATACTTTCTCATAATTTTTCTCTCACTTGACTCGGTCGTGATCTCCGTTGACCTAAAAAAAGCAAATCCTTTATCGATTTTTCTTCGTGAAATGTATTACTTTCGATTTGCAGTTTTTTTACCAGTTTGCGCTCACTTGATTAAAAAGGGGGGAGAAAATCTTGCAACTCAGACAATCCATTTTCCTATGTATGTATACTAGTGTTGTACATAGCATTGAAGATACAATAAACTACCTTGTCACAACTCTGCTATGTATAACCACCTCGGGGCATTATCCTCTGCATATAAATACACATACATACCCGCCTACTTGACTATTATTCCTTCTCACCTTTTTAATAATCACCCTAAACTCATCCCTGTAATGCTGCACTTCAAATTATCTATCCTCTGTCTTGCTGGACTTATTCTAAATAATGCAGAAGTGTTTCGAGGGAGGAAATATTCTGTTTCTTAATCAATTTATTTGTACTCTCTTCTCTTAGTTTTTTTTTTTATTTATTTCCACTTAACTAAAAACACATGCAAAAGGAGTACTCTTATACTTATTCTGTGGATTATATTTGTTCGTAGAAATTCGGGTTGAAGTATTAATTTATTTTATGTAATTTATAATTGAGTAAGTTTAATCACAAAATGAGAGAGTATCTTATTAAGATAAAAGTATGCAAAATATGCTCGTTTTCTGTACGGTCTATTTAAATAAATGAATAAATGATTATATTCTTTTGCAGAATTCTTTATCGTTCCATTTTAAATTGAAGGTACCACTTACAACTAAAAGAAGTATAAGCTATGTATAGAAAACGTTGGTGTATTCAGAAAAATAAATTTCACAATCAATTGCTGGTTTCGACTATCAAAAACATGACATAGTTTTTAGTGTTAGTTGAGTCAGTTTATATTAAAATATAGCAGGAACTACAGAAAAGTACTGAAATTGTAATTATTTTCCAAACAGTTTCTTTCGTTAAATGAAATAATATTCAAATTATCTAAAATCATTATATTGAAAGATATACCTACTGTTATTGATTTATGATGTCATGATAATATATAAACATTTCAAACTATTAATCAACGTTATATGCACCAATGTGATACTTATTCTAGTAGATTATGAAACATTTTACAATGATACACACATCTCATAGTGTAATCGGGTGACTTTAAAAACTATTTTATGATATTCGTTTTATTGTTATCCACTGATACTGTGCATGTCCCCGTTCTGTCCCTCTGCAGC
Source organism: Invenusta paracnida (assembly GCA_036023295.1). Classification (NCBI taxonomy): domain Eukaryota; kingdom Metazoa; phylum Platyhelminthes; order Proseriata; family Coelogynoporidae; genus Invenusta; species Invenusta paracnida. Next base: position 39,779 of record JAYRBW010073472.1, read on the forward strand.
TTGCCCGGTGTCCGCGTGAACTCAGGCCGCAGTTGGCCCTTTGGTGAGTCAGTCGTGAGCGGCGATGTGATTGGTTGTCAATTGGATCTTGACCGGGGTGTTGTCCTTTGGAGCAGGAATGGTGCTGAACTGGGGGCCGGCTTCCAGATACCGCCCGAGATGCGAGGGGAGGCCTTTTTCCCCACTGCTTCTGTCAAGGTGATGCTTCTCTTCTCCCTCCGATATTCAATTGGGATCATTACTCGACTAAAAATAGAAAACTTAGCAACATGTTTCGTGTATTACAATACACATCCTCAGGCATATATATTATATAAAGAGGTAATAAATAACGATTACAGCTTATTAGACATGTATACATGAATTATGCGAGTACAATTAAAACATTAATTGTAAGAAAAATGAATTGCCAAAATTTACGAAAGTTTGGTTAAAATATGGATTACATTGATTAATATGTAGAACCTCTTTAATAGATAACTATAATACCTGAATTGGCATGATCTTATATATTATATTAAAATCAGAATAAGTACAAGTGCACTAGGATTTCCAAACATAACAAAATATGATTCTAACTCAGCCACCTCTTCTCACAGATTAATATGTTCCTGCACTTGTACTTATTCTTATTTTAATATATTAGATCAAGCCAATTATGTTAAGGTTCTACATGTTAATAATCAATGTAATCCGTCCCTTAACCAAACTTTAGTCAATTCTGGCAAAAATTCTATAATTTTTCTTTAAATATTTCATTTGTACTCACTTACTCATGTATACCTTCCTATGTCTAACAGTAATCACTATTTATTACCTCTTAATGAATGTGAGAGGATGTGAATTGCATACACAAAACATGTCGCTATCGTTTTTTATTTTTCTGTGTGGTTATACGAAACTCAATCAACTGCAATTTATAGCTTTTTTATTTACTCCAAATCATGTTCCATTTTTTGCTCTAATATGGCCGATACGTTCGATTTAAAAACATTAGTTAAATAACGCTTATGATCAATAATTTTATAATAAGTGTTAATAGCAACTTTAGCTATATATTAAATTTAACACAGATTATTTTTTTGTTAATACTTCTGTTCTCGGAGCTGATTAGTATTATGCCTGTTTTGTGGCGTACGAACAAAAAGTCATAATAATATATTTCAGCTCTAAATTGACAGCGATAAAATATCTTTTCAGTTTAAGTAAAACACAAAATATTTTTGTAGAATTTGTTACTGCGATCAGATTTTTCTAACAAATTAATGATTTTTGAAATTATTTCATGCAGTACAGTTGAGCATTGGTAAAGATTTGAGACTACCATCACGTTCACGATTATTTGCTTTAACCATAGAGCTATAAGTATATAGAGATTAAAAAGAGCCACATTAAGTTAGAATTAAATATTTTAATTTTAACTACAAATTTCTTATGTTTCCAGATTTCTTTAATGGAATATTTGTTATACTAAATTTAGAAAACTGCTTTCTACCATTAACATAGTAGGTTAATTCTCATTCTTGACAAAATACTATTCCGTCAGCTACATTTCTTTATCGTCTCTACATTGACTTATATTTCTATGCTCCATCTACCTTATAGGACTCTTCTTTGGTATTCAACTTCGGCGAATCTCCGCTTATGTGGCTGCCCCGTGGTGGCTGGATTCCGGTGTGCCAGGCCGAGTGGGACTATCTCCTTGCCAACAGGGTCAAGGGCTGGCGACTCAACCAGCACGACTGTACTGAGGGCGTTATTATGGCGCCTGATGGACTGGTGGTGCAGGCAGGGCTTGGCCGGGGTTGGCAGGTGAGGCTGTTTCCTTATATTTAGTTTATTGATTGATATGTCGTTTTACTAATGAAAATCATAAAATTGACCATGCGTCGCTGTTGTAAAATATTTAAATACTGGTAATTTTTGACTTATTTTTTGGCATATTTATACAAATTGGAGTAGAAAATTGTACTAATCTTATTGCTTTTTTATCCAAAGTTAAAATTCAAAGCACGCAATAAATTAATACGTACATCTTCCCTAAACAGAGTAGCATCCAATCACAAGACAGTGCAAAATCTCGTCATTTCATAGGGAAAGAACTGTGGTCTTGAACATATTTGAACAATACAAACTTTAGCTTTCGATTGTTAAACTTATTATTTGTTGTAAATTATTTTTTAACTTGATATTTGTTAGTAGCAGAAATATTGTATATTTGTTTCATTCTTTTCGTTTATAAATAGCTTTGCAATTTTCCCATCTTACGATTATAACCATAGATATTTGAAATAGTTTCAGTATAGTCAATGGTTATGACGGTCGCACGCTTAATAAGTCATCATACTCTTGTCACCCCTACCTCTTTTCTCATTGGTTACATGCCAATTATTAATTATTGTCTTCCTCCCCTCCCATTGGTTATTACAAACAGGGCTGCCGCGCCACACGCGGTGTCCGGGGCCACGGACGCTACTACTTTGAGGTGACCCTATTGGAGCTACCCTGTCTAGCTGTTGTGGGCTGGAGTAGAGAGGATGCGAGTCTGCAGCTGGGCTCCGATAGAAACGGGTTCGGCTACGGGGCGGACAAGGAGGGGTTGGCGGGATTGCAGGGGGCTCGAAGAGAGGACATGGATACTTATGCTGAAGTGAGTTAGGTTGAGAGAGGGGAGGTTTACAGTAATGTAAGTAAGAGAAACACAAACAAAGCATTTAAAATCCTCACAAAGTAGCAAATATTTATTTTACAGAAATATCGTCAAATAGCCTTTATAGAAGAGGTTACATCGAAAACATAAGTTTCATTATTTATTCCAATTTTTTTATTTAGGAAAAGCCCTTAGGCAGGTTTTCTAAAAACGTATAAAGCCTTTTAAGAATATAAATTCCGATTAAAACATTTTCTTTCAATAGTACGTTTTTACACATCAACATTTTGTTAATTAAATTGAAATGGTTCTGTTGAATTCAATTATTTACTAAATTACTTTTTCATTTCAGTTTGACATAAATAGCATATTTTCAAATTATATATTAAATATAAATATCATATTCTCACCTATCCGAACTATTATAATTGGATATACGGTACACATGTATTACATGGCAAAATGATCGTCCGACCACACTATCGTGTAAGATGTACGCATTGTGGCCAAACAAACCTATTCCCTGTGACTGCTAGAGTTGACCACGAACCTATACCACCAACATACTCTTGTCCACTTGATACGGTACGAGAGATGAACCAAATCGAGCCAGAGACTTAAGCTATCTGTCATCTTCCCACGCTCGAACTGCCCATGCTCCTGTGACTGCAGCAGCACTACACTACTATCGACAGTCCATTTACAACTCCTGTGTGTCCCTCGTGTTTGTTCGCTTGTTATTCTTCGCTGGAGGGTGCTGTGCCACTCATGTGTGTGTTTTTTCTCTCGTAGATAGAAAGTTGCAATCATAGTTTTGTTCCACTGATGACCACTAATCTGTAGCAAACAACAGTAACATCATCTCTAGACTTTATTAGAATTTGAACCTTTGCCCCAGGGCTTACTCACGTATTTGTGCTATGCTGTGTAAGATACATCTGTGCATTAAATAGTGATGAACTGGCGTTTTTTGGTTTACATGCGTTGACCAGCGTGACTTCCTTTACTCATAGCTGTTACAAACTAGAGGCTATGTGCCATCTATATGCATTTCGTACGCGAGATGCTGTGCCAATTTTTGAATCGAAATAAAATGGTTGCATCATGCTTTAAACTAAAATAGTTATCTCTTTTCTTTCTACTCGTATTGTTTTGTCAACTACACAGTGGTGATATATTAATGATAAAACAACCCGTAAAATGCAGTTAATGTCTTATTTTCCTATAGTATTTTATAACCGATTAATCAATATTGTATTGCGATTTTCCAACATATTATTTATTTATGTATTATAAAAAAAGCATCTTGTTTTGTTATAATATATCCGAATTCAAAATCAGAGGTCAGATAATAATTAATGGTATAATCCAGAGCGTTTTGACCCTTACATAGCCAAATATATTTTTATAACATCATGACTAAAATGGTTTTTATACGTGTTCATGTTTTATCGACAGTATTGATCATTAATGTTTTTTATAGTCAACTCAATACAATAGATTTAAAAGGTAAATTAAACAACTTATAATCAAATAATCCATCATCCAACAACAACTAACAAGTCTCACTCTATTCTTTTTTTCTCTCTGATGAACACAGGCTTTCTCTGTTGGTGACGTGATCAGTTGCTTTCTTGACCTGGACTCCTGGGCAGTAAGTTGGGCCCGGAATGGGAACGCTTTCGGTCCCGCCTACCGGGTAAGAAGTGACCTTCGCGGGCAGGTTTTCTATCCGGCCGCATCCTTCAAGAACACTACTCTTGAGTTCAACTTTGGTGACTCGACTTTCCGTAACATGCCTGAGGTGGGTTCTATTGATTAATGCATATTCATCTCTCTTCCTTTCCCTCTTAGATATGAGTTAATTAGTCGTACTCTGTTACAATACTAAAGTATCTATAGAGCTGAATTTATTGATTTTTAGGCAGTATTCCCTTTATTCCGATTAAAACACGCTGATATTTTACTCTTGTACTAGCCTATAGTCTAGCGTTTTAAAACCCATTGTTTCTATTATTTGGTCTTCTTTGATTTCAGGGCAGCTGGGTTGGTGTTAGTACAGCAGCAGAAGATTTTATTCGAACAACCAAGCGGAAAGGTCCCGAAGTAAGAATTTATCGCTCTATTGCTGCATATTTTTAGATAGATTTGGCAATTTTATTTATATATTAAACTATGCTACTATTAAACAGAAACGAGAAGTATATGACATTTTATGCTTATAATTTTCAGCGAAAAGTGAAGGGGTGGACTTACACGGACACTGGCGAATTGGAGGATAGTTTGAGAACAAGGGGCAAGCGGGTGTGTGGTGATTACATTAATTTATTTAATAGTATTATTGTAAAAAATTTCTATAATATATTATATGTATTAGATGGGACACATTGCCTTAATTGAAATATTTATAAAAACAATATAATATAAATTTATTATTATATTAATAGTGATTATTTATTATCTGAGAGAAATTTCTGTTCATTAAAATACATAACTTAGCACAATAAACTTGTTGAATACTAGTTGATTTCTTCTCATCTCAGCTCTCAAGCCAACCGCCTCCTGAGACCCTCATGCGAGACTCCCATCTACGCACAGCAAGCACAAGCGCCAACCCTTCACCCTACTCCACTCTGCAACACCAACAACACCTTCCCCCTAGAGGCATCGCCAGCATGGCCTCTGCAGTAGCTGCCAAATCTCAGACCAAACGGGCCTCCTCTTTCACCGCCAACAACAACTCCAGCGCAGGGGGAGGTGTGGGGACCATCACGAGTGCTATACCCATACCCATGCCAGCAGTGAAACCGCGTGCCGCCTCTGCCTACGATAGTGGCCATGAGATGCTCCCTAATAATGGCGAAAATGGAGGGGGAGGGACTGGAGAAGAAGAGGAGACTCCCTTTGGAGCAGTGTCAGAGGGCCGGTGCTCAGTGCGAGAGGCGATCATGCTGCGAGAGAGTAATCATTGTTCTGGAGGTGCTGGCACTGGGAGTAGGAGACAGTCGCAGAACAGAGTGAGTCTTCACAATATTTTCTGTATTTTATTTTCAAATTATTGCAGCTTTATAAAGTACTAATTTGATTAATGACTTTACATTGTTCTCCTGTTTTCTTTTCTTTTAATTTAAATGTGTAATTTTTGCCAAGCATGTCAATTACTAGAAAAGGCGTTATCTAGGTGAACATTGGTGTAACGCAAAATGACCTGCACATTAAGATGGCCTTATGTGTGATAGAATTCTTTTAGTTAATAACTGTAAATAAAAATTATTGAAGCTACCATTCTTTGTGTAGTACATATTAAAATAAAATAAAATATCTATTCAGTTGTGCGGCTGTTTCACTAAAATAATACGCTTATTAGATCAGTCTAAAAATGTCTTGTATCGAGCGTATTGAGTCAAATTCTATTGTTTCGAGTAAATACCGTTGTAAATCAGGATTATTTTCTGCGGATCATATTGTGTGATTTCAATTTACCCGACGATTACCCGGTGATAGAACTCAAAGTCACAAAAATCCATTTTTAATTCAAACCTGAAACCTAAATTGAAGCGTCTAATGCCGTCACGGTATGCCCAGGTATTCGGATAGTAGGTTTCGAATGGTGCTAAATCCAGTGTAATAGAAAGTTTAGTACTTATTAAAAAAATCGGCCAAATACACACAGATACATGGTGCTAATTTCTTTAAAAAATTTTAATAAATTATCTAACAAAATATATAAAATACAATTTTAAAGGTTACGGCATTTGTTTTGATTTTGTATAAAAGTAATTGTTGACTTAAGAATAAATTTTGGAATATACATCAATTTTCTATTGTTGTCACTCTTCTAAAGGAGTCCATCTAATATATCCGGAGGCCTTAATTTTCAAAAGTTCTTAAAGAACCCTTGTATAGGATATTATTTTGATGACATTGATTTTTTTCTATTTATTATAATTATCAAATGAATTTTTTCTTTATTTGTTGATTTGTCTTTTATTATTTACCTATAATTTGTGTAGTTATTTTTCTTATTTTTTCAATTATTGGCTTTGTTTTCCAATCTGGTATCAACGCTGCGGTTAATATATCGATTATTGTAGAACATATTTTCTTTAATTCAATATATTTAACATAACATGAAAATTATTACCTAATGTATTATATAGAATTTCAACAACAAAGTTGATTTTCCTATTTTAAGAATTCTCACTACATCTTTCCACAATTTTACCATTCCACACCAACAAAATCAAATAATTGACACCTATGTACCGCACCCGTCAACACAAAAGCTTCTCGGCTTATTCGATGATTCTCCCGTTGCTAATAGCAACTCAACAGCCACGGTGGGTTCCACCTGTTGCCTACACGACCGTCCTTCGGCCGGTATCGATTGTGTCGTAATGGTGACACGTGGCCCACATGATTACACACACTATAAGGTGCCATCATGCATTATCTGGCTCGTTCGCTCGTTATCCAGCCTGTTCATTTTTGGATTTATGGATATGCTCCTCTCTTTCCTTCTTTGTGTGATGTGTTGCTTTGTATATTTCGCCGATTATTTTCTCAGTAAACTTGTGAGTCTTAACAAACATAAATTGCATTTACTGAAATCAAAGATGAGAGGTTTTGTCTGATGAATTTCTAAACTTCCTAATCCTAAATTGGCATTAAAATATTTGTTTTTCTTTTATGTTAACCCTCCAAACAGAGTTTAAGTATAACCGTGTTATTAAGGATTTGAGTAAGTTGAGTTATTTCTTCTTTAAATAATTTTGGTGGGTAAAAGAAGAATGTCGGCATTTTAAAATTTGGAAAATGACCCCTTTGAATTTTGAAATTTAACAAATTTCCAATAATCAAATACATTTTTTGTTCTTTTTTTATAAATGTGGATTTGGTTAATTTAAAAAAATTATTAATTCATGTTTGTTATTCTTTTTATTAACGTCTTATGGCCATCAAAAATGAACTAAATACTAATTAAGTTGCATTCTCATCGCATGCATGGCTTTTCAACTTGTTTTTTGTTTTACTTTTTTAAATGCAGTGAATAATTAGGTGAAGGATTTCTTTTATTCTATTGTAGTCTAGTTATATAATAATATGCTGATGATTATTTTAAAAGACATTTCTTTCTAAAGATCTTATAAACTGTAGTTTACATGTTATATTATTATGCCTAATTGTGGAAAAAGGTATAAAATAGCTTTAATATTGGCATAAACCTACATAATAGTATGTATTATTACATTTTATTTGATAATTAAATTTTAAGGGGCCTACTTATTTTCTTTGCATTTTTCGTCTGGAATTCTTAAAATTAGATTTTGTTTTTGAATGCATAATATTTTGATGTGTTGATATGAAAGTTCTCACAAACAATTCTGTTGCATGTTAAAGAGAAATAGAAGGGTGTTTTTTTTATAGTTTAGTACTAATCTAGTACAAATTTTTAATATTTTCCGTATAACTCAATTTTTGAAATATCATTTCAATGGGTGTATTTTTTAAGCGTTAATATTTTGTAAGAAGTCGATAATTTAAGGCGTAAGTTTCCTTCTATTTCATATTGAGTAGAATAAGGTAAATAACTCTTAACTTGACTGTTCATTCAATTAAGATCTTTACAAGATTGTCTCTCGGGTCTCTGTATTAGAGGTTCGTAGAGAGTATACCTTCAACACTGAATGTTCGTTCTATTAATATTGGCATCCTAACTGTTTAAATTAAGGTGTATTCACACCAAACGTGTGCGGTGCGTTAAAAAAGATTAATAGTATTAAACTTTATGGAGTGTATTAAAAATGGCTTCAATGCTATTTGTAGATTTTTAACGTGCGATGCCACTTTGCATGTGTTTGGTGTGAATGACCTTTGGAGTAGACAGACAGATAGCGGTATATAAGCTTAAAATGCACTGATTATTTCATAAAACAAAATTTCCACTACTAAAATACGACTCATCGCTTTATCATCAGTTTAATCCTCCTTTAAAATCCATTGGATAATAATATTTTTGATAATTATTTAATTTTTTATTAATAAAACATTTCAAAACTTCAATAAATCAGTTTTAAAATTATCATATTGTAAATATTAATATTATTTCATACTAATGAGATAGTTTTCACTGGAATACGCTTTAACTTTATTTACTTCTATAGTAAATTTCACTAATTTTTGGCCGAATCTCAAAGATCAATGAAATCCCAGGATTCCAATCTAGATATACTTCTTTATATCCGCATAATCTGCAATTTATTTATTCATTCCCAGTGTTCTTTGCTCTATTGTTTCCAGACTGTGGACAAGAGCGACCCCGAGGTGGAGACAGTGACCTACGTGGATGATCAGGGGAACAAGATCACAAAGGTTGTCAAGCGGGTCAAGACTGTTACTAAGGTGACGACTACACGTGACGTCACTGCGGCTGACCTTGAAGCTGAGGTTTGTGGGTTTTCTTCCAGCATTATTTGGTACATAATATATTGTATGCCTCAGAGAATATATTCAAGGGTATCACTACATTTTTATGTTTTTAATGAAACAATACAGATCAATTTTGATAAATATATAAAACATGTTTAAGGCGTTTTTTATAAAAGGAACTCGAAACTTCGTGATATATTATATTTCAAAATAGTGCTTTTCAAAAGAAACTTATATATGAAAATATACATCTTGTTTCAAATCAATAAAATCAATATTATCGATGGCCACTCATTTCAAAATAGTGCTTATTCAAAAGAAACTATATGAAAAAATACATCTTGTTTCAAATCAATAACATCAATATTATCGATGGCTTCAGATTTCGAACCGACAGAAGAACATTCCAACAGTAGCCACTCGTGCCACCCGCTACAACTATCCCCAACCCCACGACGGTGACCACGCCTCTATGGCTTCATCGGGAACGGGTATAGTGACGTCCCCGGATGTACAGATGACAAATAATGTGCCCACCGTGGTCACCCAAACTTCCTATTTCCGCTATCAATCGGATGATGTTGCAGCACAACAGCAGGTGCAAGATCTCACCAACACCATTCATCGCAGGGACAGTCGAGGCCAGGTCAGGGAGGTCACTACGGTAGGTGGCTGTCTCTGGGATTCGTAATTAGAAATCACAATTTTATGATTTTTGACTATTTAGGTGGATTCGATTTAATTTTTTTTTAATTAATATACTACTACTTATAATAAAAGTAGTAATAATTAATATGTCTTTTAATTTCCAATAAAACTAATAAAATATATTCTTCTACATTAACTTCTTATAATTGATTTTTCATTTTATGCGGGAGTGAAAAGTAATTGCTTACATATTAAAACTGAGGAATGAAAAGTCCACTTTTCACTC